>OZ010715.1:4912356-5211503 GCA_963932345.1 Ophion ventricosus | reverse complement strand
GGGAAGTACTGATTACACTGAGAAACGAGCAAGAGGTGAATGCACGCATTTGTTTCCACATTTGCAAATTGTATCTAGGAAACCATTGTAGAAATCTTGATGAAACCGGCTGATTTATCATCTTCGGGTAAAGCGAGAAAGCGAGTAACTTGATTGCGAGTTTGAGAAAACTCACTAAATAGCTATATTGATTCCCGATAACTATCAATCGTCTATATCACCGATAATCTAGTAATAATGGAATAAATCCTTGTCTTGCATCAGTAGTCTCCACGATTTTAACTTAGTTTTAAAATTCTGGAAATAATATGACAAAGTATACAATTTTCTATGCAAGGAATTATCAACGGAAACCCGTGAAAGTGGGACGAGGACCTTGCCAAAGCCATGCAAAAAATGGGAGAAGGAGGAATATGGCAGGGAATAAGAAGCAAGTATGTGGGAGGGATACAGTAAAATGTTGGAAGGGGAATTAAAATCAAAGCGGAACAAGAAATGCAGGATGACTGCTGCAAGATCGACAAATCAACATACTGTCAAGAGTATGCAAACGAAGGAACGATGAGGAAACGAAGGAATTGTGGGCAAGGATAAGGTGCGGAAATATAGTGAAAAAAGGAAATAAGGGATATGGAAACAGTAACTGCAGAATTTGAGAGTTTGGAACACAATTTGTAACTGTGAAGCAGTGAAGGTTGAGGCATTGATAAAGCATGTAGCGCAATGAGAAGGAAATCACTATGTATAAAATCTTGTGAAAACAGAGGCTCGTGTAAATAAAGTGTAAGAACAAATGTAAAGAGGAATAGGATGTGAAGGGGGATTACATGTAAACATCCTTAAAGGGTATACCTTGGAAAATAAAACTACTACTACTACGACAATTTTCTATACTCTCAAATTGTAAAATATTAAAATGTAAGGAAAAATGTAAGTAATGTATAAGCATGCTAAGACGAAAAATGAAGTTTGAACAAAACGTAAACATAGATTGAAAAAATAGATTCAAGAATCGAACAAGCAGGGAAACAAAATTTCCTACAAGAGATATCCACACTGAATGTATCCCGTATATTTGGAAAACTGAGTGAAAAGTATAAAATAATTGCATAAAGAAACGTTACTTGAGTTATGACCGAACATCCAACGCGCATTCTATTGTTGATGGGCTGGACGTCAGGCTTGTTCAAACTTGACGTTGATCCTGGGAGGACCGGGAATGTTTCGTCATAAGTGGGCGGCTCATAGGCCGTTCCCTCCTCCATCGCTGGCTGCTGCTGCTGCTGCATCATCGGGGTTGTCCTGTTTCGTGCCTAGTCCTTACAGTAGCACTGTAATGATACAATTTTTTTGATAGTTCGTCAAGACCAAATATTAAAAAATTTAATCGAATGTGCCATAACGAAAAATCTTGATAAATTCAAAGAATTCTTTATTTGCTTTGCATAATTTTATTCAATTTATTATGAGTACTAATTCAGTATCTGGGCCGTATCCCTGTTTAAATTATTTTTACAGAAATCTCTTTGAGGAAAGTTGTTTTTTTCAAAATATGTTACATGTTTTTGCAATTCGTGTAACAATATATGTATGCGTAGCTTTGCAAAAAAAATGTTTTCTTTTATCTTAATCAAATATTTTTGATCAGGGAGAAATTAACTGTGGACGTCTTTTTTATTTTCGCTGATACTTGAACGACAAGCTTGTGCGAATAAACGACTTTGTTTGTCTCAGTGGATATTTACTGCGCAAATATGCATACGGCGTATCATTCTTTTTTTTTTGGGATGGCAAACATTTTGAAGGACAATGTCATACTTGTGAAAAGGAAAATATAATCCCAGGTGAAAATTCATACTTTTGAGAAATATTACCAGCGATTAGAGTATTATTCCAAATAAATTTCTATATTTAGCAAATGACCAAGTATGGACCAATTTTGTTTTCTTAAAGTATTATCCTTCAATTTTCAATTTTTCCTACATATTATCAATGAAGCCCGCAGCTAATTTCGTTCGAGGATAACCACACGCGAACATTTCGTTCGTTAACTTGCGAAACGAATGTAGATTTTTCATGATAATTGGCCAAATTTAAGCTTCTCACAATCGCAAGCTTTATTTCGAAGCACGGGAATAATTTCCGACCCGTTCATCTGAAATAAACGTTCTTATCCTGGTGAGAATATTTTTCTGGGGTTAGGAATTTCGGGGGATCGGGCGCATCATCGATCGTGCTGAGTTTAATGATCGCGATCGAATACGTTTATTTACTAGCGATTGAGAAGTGATGGGGAGCAGAAGAGAGAAAAAAAAATGGTAGGAAGAGGAAAAAAAACGAAGAGTCGAGTTAAATGCCAGCAGTCAATGACCAGCGGAAGCCGACCACCATATGGAATCGTGAGTTTGACACGTCACGAGATTTGTAACCTCTTCCCCAGTGTACCGTGATTGACACGACTCTTATCCCTCCCGCGGTTCAACACATACGAGGCCAAGATTTCGGCAAGTTTTCCACTTTTTTTTTTCTTCTCCTTTGCCCATATTGCTGCATACGATTGATTCAACAAGGAGATATGCGCGGGTGACAGGGACAACGCGATAATTCGATCGCGACTGCAAGTCTCGGAGCACGTCTTTCGTTGGATGATTTTTTTGGGACAAATCGTTAGGAGGAAAATGAGGATGAGAAAAAGATTAATAAAAAAAAAAACAAAAAAAAACGAAAAGAAAAAAGATGTACTTACTCTACCGTATTTCGTAAAGTCCGGCCAAGTAACAAGCGCTTATTACGTCGCCAGTTTACTAGTGATGCACCTGGAACATTTTTGTAAAGACTGATATTGCACTTGAGCCCCGAAAAACTTGCCAATTTATCGCTTATAGACGACCTATCTTTTATACGCATACATATAAGGATATGTATGTATCTATGCATGCATATATATATGTATGTATATATATACATATATGCTGATGGGAAGAATTTTATTTAAATTCAATTATCATTCGCGTTTCGACCGAATTTTCGAGACTTTAATGGACACCGAATGTATAGTGGGCGAATCAACGACTGGCACGGTGGCGAAAAATCAAGGGACTCAATATTTTTGCGTATTTAAGAGAGATAGTGAGGAAAAAAGATTGAGAAAGAGAGCGAGAGAGCAGTTTGTTCGTTCGAGGCGACACTACTTTTCTTACCGGTAACGCAAAGTGAAATGAGACGAGAGATCGGGACGAACGCGGAGCTCGTCAGCTCTTTCCCCCTTCCGCCAAGCCCGAAAAACCTCTCGCGGGGGTGAGATTATGCACGATCGACGCGTCCTCTGGTAGGATTCCCGTTTTTTAATTTTCCAGCGGAAGCACACGAAGCGCCGAATGACCAAAAAACAAACTAATCATTTCAATCTACAAATATTATCGAAAATGCTATTGGGATCTGTTATATCGGACGAAGTGTAAAAAACAAGGCGGCGATAAGAGGACCGTGAAACGTAGTCATGTAGTTTAGTGCTAATTTCTGTGATATTATGATAACTATTAGTGCAATTTTTGATTGGGCTGGTACCAATCCTAAACGACGCAATTGCGTGGAAGGGGAACGTATTTTGAAGGCTGGGCACATTCTAAAATGTGGTAAAGTTGTGGCGTTTCCCATGTCGGTGCTGTGGCGCGATTCTTTAACTCGGTCACGGTCTTACTCACAGGTCTAACAACGACGGTAGTGGGCGTAGGCACACTTAGCGGCTGTGGTTTTCATTCCGATTTCTACCGCTTGGTGCGCGACGGCAGAGGGAAGTGGTGTGCGACGAAGAGAGCAACAGCCCTTCTGTCCCTTTCTCTCTTGACCGCAGCGCATGCGCCCTAATTTTACTTACCGTATTGTCGTGTAAGCTGCATTAATATACGAAAGCAATACAAAATAATGTATCGATTCAAAAGAAAGAAGAATATTTTTATAGAAAAAACTGAAAACTTTTTGAATACATTAATTCATAACAGCACCGATTTGTTCATTTTGCACTATAATTAACAAAACAAATACAAAAAGTGCATTCGTGACATTCAAAGTTCTCGTTCAATACAAAATAGCGGGAATTATTATCGACTATAAAAATAAAATCGATGAATAAACTTACTTCAGCGATAATTCGACCATTTGCATCCTTTTTTCTCCACTGTCTCGGAATACATCGTTCTTCGAAATGTTTCTCATACACGTATTGAGATTCTTTTACTCCCGGAATTGTATCTCGCCATTTTTTATATTGTTCGACGTTTCTTGGCACTCGAAACACGGAGCATTTTTGCTTAAAACTTTAGTACCCTGTTTTATGATCGGGAACCGCGCAACCTTTAACTATTTCACAATTGTTTCACAAACACCATTGAGAAAAAAAAATTCGCCTCTATTGTACACCTATTTATTCACATAAAAAACACGATAAATAAAAATTGTCACAGTAAATCGAGTACAACCTCGCGGTAAATGGTTGTAAATGAAGGTTATGTGCATTGGTAATGACGCCGCAAAAACAAACATAAACATTTTGAACGAATATAGCGGTAAGAGGTAAGGGGGAAAGCACTTTCCTTTCCTAGTGGCGACGTGTGGAGGCGCCAAGGGAATCGAAAAGCGGAGACCATAAACGTGCCTACCCCCACCTCGAAAATTTAGCTTCGTTGCAAGACCTGTATATCAGACCGTGAACTCGCTAGCGGCGTTTTCCGTTGTTGATAAATAGTAACAGCCAATGGCATGGAGGATTACAGAAAAAAGAGCGCCTTTCATTGGTTGCCGCGTGGTAACAATAACAGGCTACGTATAATTTCTATTGAAGGCTTTGCACTGAGAATAATTTGATTTTCCGCCACCAGATGCCATGTCGCCACTTAACAGATCCCAGGGGAACGCACCGATTCATATATTTTTGCTACGCCAATTACCGCTTTTTTAGTGTCCTATTCAGCTACTTGCGGCGCTAGTTGTACCCTTACAAAGCTATGTCCTCCGTGCGGGCCTCGCGCTTGCGCAATAAGAATATTGTAAGATAACTACCTAGCGCCACGGGGAGAGGTAGAACAAAAATAAGCGTTCAAAGAGCATAGCATTTTTATACACAGTAGGGGATAGGCCGTGCCAGCCCCCTGACAGATCCCAATTGAGTTGTTAAAGAAAATGTCCGTTTTTTTTATTTAGAATTTATCTTTTGTTATAATTAAACAGAACGTCAAAAGGGTTTTTCTTTGAAATAATTCTAAAGATAATTATTAATTGTTTTTATATCACGATAATTCAAATGGTAGATGTTGGCGCGAAATGCCACGCTATCGGCGCTGGCGCTTGTGACGCCATCGTCCGACGCGACCGAATAGGCTGTGTTGTATACGGCTTACACGCAAGTGTACACAAATGTGAAATTTAGTGTTTTTTACATCTGAAAACATCTCGAGCTTTCTGAAAAAGTCGAAAACTAGTTTAATTTTCGTGCAACGATGTGTGAAAGTGAATTTGTGAAAGAAAACTCGAGTAATTTACCGACCGTGAATAACTGAAAAATTTTAGGTTAGGAGAGGCTTGATAAATTGTGTCAGTTATTGTCGCTACGTATCATAAGCTTTTTGAGCAAGACGTATTAAAAAATATATATTTCAATACAGTTCATGTTATAACACGTTTACACTGACATCAAAGTGGTCTTCACATAAAAAATCAGTAGACGATGATTTCGGGTTGACACGTTTTGCGTCTTATGGCACATTCAGAAATACCTATTGGGGGCACTTCCGTCGTATTTATATAAAGGCCCCTCTACACTACTCGTTCGAAGTTCCTCGCCGAAGTACTCGCCGAAGCTAGCCGAGTACGAGGAGCGTCACCACACTACTCGCTCAACTTCGCGAGAAGCCGTGGCCACGGTCTTACATACAGGTCTGGAAACTCCGCCGGATCGGGGGGGTCGCTTACTGACGAAAATTTTTTAATCCACTGGCCGCTGGAGCGCTGCGATCTTAAAAGAGTTGGTGGCGAAGTGCGGTACGGGGGCAGACGGAGGTATTGAAAAAAGACAGAGCTAATCGCCGCATTACTCTGCATCTGCCTGTCTCCGTAACACCTCATTTCAATTATTGGTTCTGCAGTATATATATATATTGGTGGTATATCTACCAATATAGCTAATTATAATGAATAAAATTAAGCGGTGAACCAACCCAACAAGCCGCCAAATCTAATTAAACCCCAAGCGTGGCTATAACTTAAATATTAGAAAACTGTCTTACTCATGGAATGATAATCGTGGTCGCACGGATACGGTGCTGACATGAGCTACCGTTTTGAAGGAGCCGAGTTCGATCCCCGAAGAGTGAGCTTTTTTTTTGCATAGGTTTCTGGTGTTGTATTAATTATTTATACACATTGTATCATTTTTGTATGTCATCATTTTCTTTCTCGCAAATAAAAATTCGAATTAATTTTTAAATAAATGTTTTTATTTTTTTATCGGTTTTTTGGTCGTTGGTAAAAGTTTTGAACTATGGGTGAATAACAAAACGATGAAATCATTTATACCACGTCGCATTTTATTTTTACAATCTTTAGAAAAATCAGGAATTCGTCAATTTTGACAATTTTTTTTTTACAACGAAGTCTCTTTTCAGCTTCTGGTTTTCTTGATACGCGTTTTGTCTCTTTTGGCACGCGAAATAACGAGTGCTTCGATAATACAATTCTGCTTCCAGTTTTGCACCCCGGCACAACACAGATTCTCGGCATTTTTTCACTTCCGATAAGTCAATAGCACAAGAAATCCACTAATGAGTCGCTTTTGTTTACAAAATTATTTTTGGTGGTTATGTTCATCTGGGGGCAAGATTGAGGCGCCACGTAGTGTCAACTCTCAACGAAAATTTTCGTCCGTAAGCGGCCTACCCCCACCATGCGAATTCTGGCAGAGTTTCCAGACCTGTATGTAAGACCGTGGCCGTGGCTTAACATCGCGAGAACTCGTAATCGCGACTTCGGTCCTTTGACTCGGCCCAAAATACCGACACTGATCCGAAGTCGCCCGAAGCGAAGCAAAGCGAGGCGAAGAAGCACGAAGTGCCTCTCTACACTCTCGTCCTCGCCCAACTTCGATTAACTTCGCGAGCGTGTAGAGGGGGCTTAAAGAGAAACGAAACAAGCCTTATGCGATTTTGTCGTTGCCATCGTTGCGGAATACTCGTATTAAGGCCCCTCTACACTACTCGCGAAGTTAATCGAAGTTGGGCGAGTCGAGGCGCGACTTCGGTCCTTTGACTCGGCCCAAAATACCGACACCGATCGGAAGTCGCCCGAAGCGAAGCAAAGCGAGGCGAAGAAGCACGAAGTGCCTCAACACTCTCGTCCTCGCCCTACTTCGATTAACTTCGCGAGTAGTGTAGAGGGGCCTTTACACGAGTATAGTTTGTATACCGGCTTTCGAACGGTGACGTCACAGAGCGCTCGGGTAACTTTGGATGCTTTCGGCGCATCTTCGTCGAGCCGAACAAAACAACAATTTCAAAGTGCTATATCATTGTTAATTGTTGAAAAAAAGAAAAATACTTTGTTTTAAAAGATGCACATGATCTTTACAATGAAAAAAAAACCATTTGATGACCCGATTATTCAATTCCACCATTTCGCGATTTTCACATCCTAGAGGTGGCGCAGCGATATTTCAATGTGGCCGGCCTCAAACCCCTTAAACGTAAACGGCTACTTCGCTTTCAATTTCCTGCGAGTTGACTTTTGGATTTGCCTCTATGGTGGATTGTAAAGATGCTACTGCAGGAAATGATTTATTTTCTGCTATTTTTTTAGCTTTGTCAACTCTTTTTTATATTAGCTTTGGATTTAGATTTTTTATGGTTATGAGTTCAATGGCAACTTTCGATAAGGAATAACTCTATTTTCCAGAGTATACTTTTTACGAGGGACGTCTGAAATTATTTTAATGCATCGTACATATCAGAAATAACTTAATATTGCGCCATTTATCATTTATGAAGATACAAACTTGGAAAGAAAAAATTCTTGTGAAGTGCGGACTATACACTCACATCGATGGCCTAAAACAAGACATTTCCCAAAGCCAACAAACACTTCTTCAAAAAGACTATCTTTAGGTGACTTATGGAAGTTCATTTTTGTTGTCCGTCTTGCACCCTGGCATAAAGTTTCTCCGTTGTTAACAATGTATTTTGACATTATTTACTATACTAGTGGAGCTTCTGTCTTAGGCCACGAGAGGCGCCAAAACTTCTAGGAATCGCGAAGCTTGGTGAATTGAGCATTACGACTTTCGAAATTCTAATTTTTTTCTTTCTAATCGTTTGTAAGCCGTTTGTAAGCAGATTATTAGAACAATTCGAACATTTGTTAGATCAGCCCTTCGTGAAAAAATAGAAAGAAGAAATGACCGTTAAATTAGCGCCACCATTTTTATTTATATCGCTATTGACATTCTTTGGGGGGTGATTGGATCCAGAATCGTTTGTTATTAGTGTAAAAACTTCAACATATCGTCACCTGCACACGATTTTATGTCGAATGAGTAATTTGCTACGTAGAAATACCGTATACCCATACTCATTGATTAACTTAAGAATTGAGGAGGTCTCCGTGATGGCTTCCTTAATTTTTCGAGGCTGCCTTGTTTCATAAAAAATTCTCGAAGCTTCCTTCCGGAAGGAAGCTATGTTATAAGAATTTTTGTGATGTGCTGATGGGATTTGTGGTATCCGTTCCTTATTTCATGTGACACGTTTGAAATCTATTTGGTGACGCGACGCAAAGTATATTTTTATGTGTTCTTGTGTTACGTGTTATTTGCAATAATGGATCGAGACAGAAGTACTTACTTGAACGACAAAGAAATATTACTCTTGGCTCAATTAGTTTCCCAAGAAGAAGCTATTGAAAATAAAAAAAAAACGAATGCGGTGGATCTCAAAGGTAAACGGACATTTGAGAACACATAGCTAAAAAATACGCGAGCGAAGGTTATGCACCCCGATGTACAGAACAATTGAAAAAATGCTGGGACAATATGAAGCGACGGTAAGTAATGATACCCTCTGATAGATCCGTCTATAGAAGGTACCTTTATAGATAACGTAATAATATTAGATACACAGTTTTTTTTAAATTTAACCAGAGAGAAAGGAATGAATGTCACCTGTCCATATTCCTATTATTCTTTGAAATATTCTTCTTGATTTTTTAAGTGATTGAACAGCAACGAGAGCTTCATTCTAAAAAGATGAAAATTGCAAAAGTAGAGGAAAATATGGTTTTATTACAACTTTTGAAAGATCGACACTGGTGATTGGGCGGTCGGGGTGCGGCTCGGGCGATCACTGATGTCAAGCAGCCTCGGACGAGGTCAATACTTGGTGCGGTGACCGCTTAGCCGTGCTCTGGCGGCGCATCGCCGAGCGAGCGGGGGAGGCCGTTTTTTCTGAGGCCTTGGTGTACATAACTTGAGCAAAGGTCTGTATACCAAGGAATCAGAGAATTTACAGGGCCGTCTATGCCGGCACGAGTTTTCCACAGTTTCCCCGTACCCTCGGCAAATGCGGTATAGTGTAGCGTAAGTCGGCTGTGGCCGCGACGGGGGTTAGGTAACGGGTGGGGTACTGGAAGGGATGAAAAATGAGGGAGTTAACGATGATGAAGGGATGAAAAAGGAGAAAAGAAGGGAAGAAGTAAAAATGAGGAAAAAAGTATTGGACTGGTAAAAAGCGCAAAGGCGCGTACCATTGAGGAACACACCAATAAAAAAAAATACAACTTTTGAAAGAAGAGAACACTTTGAGACAAAGTTTGTGTTAAGTAAATATATTCGCTAATCTGAAATATTTTACAAGTGTATAACGTAGATTTGTTATATTTAATGAAAAAAGATATTTGTTACATAATCAAAGTGTTATTATAAAAAATGAAATTTCCACGACTCCATAATAAAGCCCGCCGCTGGATTTCTTTAAAACTTCTTGTTTTTTTTATTTGGGTATATTTGAAATAAAAATGCCATTTGCCATTGGCATACCTCGATGATAAATATATACGGTTGATAGTTGTAAAATTAATAAATTTCTGCAAATTAATCGTTAGGAAAAATGCCTTGAAATAAAGGCATTTATATGCTACACCATCTTGTTCTCTACCCGCAATGTTTTAAAATATTTCTTCAATAAATTCCTCTTCGAAAACTTCGCCCAGATTGAGTTGAATGCACAAATTGTGTAAGACAGCAGTGGCACAAATTATAGCTGCTGATGTGGTCAAATTTGTTCTCAAGCCATACTGCAGGCATGAAAATCGACGTTTCCAAATTCCGAACAGTTGTTCAACGATTACTCGTGTCTTTCTGTGTGCAGTATTGTACCGAAGTTGTGCACCTGTTTTAGGTCTTCGAACAGGTGTCAGTAGATAACTACGACAAGCATATCCACTATCACCGAGTAGAATTACGTGCAGATGTTCCAGCTCAAATCGACAACGCAAACCGCTCCGATCAAATAGAACAGCATCGGGAGTTGAACCCGGATGCCTGACAACAATGTCAAGAATTTCCCGTCGGGGTCCTGCTATAACCTACGAATATCATCATTAAAACAAAGTTATTATCGTATTTGTGCACATGTAGCACATTATTCAATGAGCTACATATGCCATGCAAAATTCAACAGTTCGGAGTTATAGTTGTACTTTCAGAGAAAACCATCCTTTGCCATTCTGGAATACTTCCCCATGATTACCATCAGGATTGGCTATGCGTATTTAACTGCAATCAATACATCCTATTACTGATGGAACGTTGGCTATATCGTAAAATTCGTTTTTATCACTGCTGCATTTTTCTTCGGTTGAAAATTAAATGTAACGACTGGAATATGATGCTAAAATTCTGGAAACGCGTGAAACAATTCTTGACACTGGCGCTTGGCTGACTCCTCGCAAGACTCCATTAACGCTCTGTAATCAAAGCATCGCATAAATAAAATAACGTTAAATCATTTATTTTCACTTCTCATAGTATGAAAACGAAATTTACGAACCGGAATGCTGCTGGTTGCATAAAAAAGTAAGTTTATGAGAGGCTGCATTAACGGACAAATCGGCAATCCACGGTTACTCAATTTTTTCAACGGAGAATTTACCAAGGGTAATAATATTTCAACTACAGCTCCTTTGCTGAATCTGTATCTTTTTCTGAAAGGTATATCTTCAAAAAATGCGATGGGATTTTGCCAATCACGAATGTACCTTTTGTAAATGATATGCTGCATTCTTTCCACTGCATCTTCATACTCATATTCATCACCAGAATCATTCAGAAATTCGTTGTCCATAATCACAAAACCGCACAATCGGACAATAAAATGAAATTTGGGAGTATATCGATTAGAACTGCGGATCGTTTGACGTCAAAAATAAGGATAGAATGCAAGCGAAATGTTTCGCATATTAGCGCCTCTAGGAGATACAATGGGCAACATCGACTCTTTCGAGTGTCAGCAGCAGAATCCCTTCCTTAAGGAAGTTCGATACCTCCCTTGAAATAGGGAAGTTGATGAGGCTCCTCGTTCAGCCGAGGAAGGACTATGAAACGCGGAATGAGGAATGAGGAATCCTTATTTCTTAAGGTAGTACTTTCCAAAAATAGTTTCAGACAGAAAGTTTTCTTTTTTGAAACTAATATTTTTCAGGATACCCAGAACAAGTTGGTACAATTTCAACCACATGAACCGTCCTGTAATCGAGATATTTGCAATTGAAAATGGTATTTTTAACACGCTTTGCATAGGGCACGTGATATAATTTGTCACATATCAACTGATAATCAAAAAGCGCCGAGACAGAAAACGATTTAAAAACTGAGAAATTATAAACAAGTATTTGACGATGATTAAAAAACAATTATCACTTTTTACCATAAACTTCCCAAGTTATAAATGTGCAAACTCTGAAATGCATGATGAAACCTGACCGAATGAGTCGTCACGGACGACTAGGGAACGTTGCAAACAGAGCGTGTTCGACGAAACCAAGAATATATATTGTTGTTGTATCTGAATAACATTTATACCATTATTGGTTGTGTGCATTTTTCCAGTGGAAACGACTGTGTGTTTCTCCCATTTTTCACATATAATCGTGAAAAAAGACGTCAATCCGTACCGTGCTTCTCAATGTTGTTTAGGGACAAATTAACTTTTTTGCAAGTTCGTTCACTTCCACAATGCGTCTCCCAATTTGTTGTGCACTTTGTTCAGCGCAACCGTCGTGACTTTGTCTCATTTTCTGTTTTTTTTTTTCATTTCGCAAAACTTTAATCGTTTTTCTAAATATTTTATCTTATGAAATGCCCTTTATAACGCTCTCGATGTTGATTCATTTTGTAAAATTTTTGATTCGTACAATGTACATAAGACACTGTCAACGAAGTGACTATAAGTAAGGTTAGAATGGTATAGAATAGCTTCAGCTGTCGAGTGGCGTTGCCACGCTTACGAACCTAATGCTAGATGTATGTGTGCGACTCATCCGTATACACAAACTTTCTGAGTGTTGATAAGGGCATTGGATAAGTGCTGCTAAAAGTTTTTAACTCCAGCCAAGAGGACTGTTCTAATAATCTATCTCAATTTAATCACTATGTCATGTTTGGAATTTTGGATGGTAAGACATTGCCCATATGTACCTTGAGAATAGTTTAAGTGGTTACACCACCCTGAGAGGCTAGAATAAGACTCGGTATTCATGAATATTTTGTGGCTAAACCAATGCATATTTTTTATTTCTATCTTTATACTCTTTCAGTACATGGTTTCAGCTTCTTAAATGTATTTTTTAAATCTAAAAATATTGACAATTGGCGGAGATTCAAGCCTCCGCGCACGTCAAGTTTTTTTTTTCCACCTTCAATCATAAACATAAAAGAATGAAAATATTTTGCTGAGTTAGGTTCAATACACGGCGCTACATAGGATTTTCTGAAAAAAAAAAGAAAATGGATTTTTGGTATCACGCAGAAATTTGTTTGTTTTTCACATAAAATGTCTATCTAAAAACATTGATTAAACAAAAACGGTTAACATTAGAAAAAAAATCCTACGTACGAATTAAGATAATTATGTTACAAATGTGTAGTATAAATTTCAAATCAATCGGAATAGCTATTGTTGAATTGTCTTTCCCGCAAATTCGAAAAATGTCGTTTCAAGAAAAACGCGTTTAAAGTTTTGACGCGGCTTCAACAGTAAAAAACATTGAAAATATGTGACGTACCTTGTTGTATAGTTAATCGGTGATTCCTGCTCCATATTGGGGTCCTTGCTCAGCAAGTTGTTGGTCCTCGAGACATAATCTTGACTTTCTCCGAGGTGTTCTTGCCTCTTTTGTAGTTTCTTGCGCGCGTTTTTCAGAAAGCGATATACGGTGCTCGTCTTCGTCATTACACATGCCATAACAATTATTTCCGATGATTATATTTAATTCGTGTAATATTAATAAAATATTACTATAGCCATCATTATAAATACATGTAGCGATGTAATTAGCTATTTCAACTACTTTCATACCACTGAAACTTATTTTCGGTGCGATTTTCCATATCATAGGGTTTATGCTTCGTTACAGTTTTGATTATATCCTCCTAAACCTCCAATTAACAGTGGAATCGGACCTTCCAAGAAGAAATCTATGCTCGAATACTAGCTTCATAGAAGCGAAGAGTGAATCTATCTTAGGGAGTGCTGCTCAGTGCGGTAGAAAAAAAATTAATATCTTTGTTAATATTGTAGGTACGGACTTCGCATTCAGCTTAAAATTTTCTTTGAGGTTCACACTGTGAGAAAAAAATGAAAGCAAAAATCGATTTTTCGAAAATTTCAGGGTGGTGTAACCCCTTAATTGGTCAATTTCTGGAAATATCGCCCATTCGAAAATCTCAATCTTTTTTTGCTTTCCTCGCAAGAAGAAGCGTTTGCGAGTACAATATGGCAGCGGTAGACGTCACCCGTGACGTCATAAATTCTTCTGTAACGCGCACAGCGTCAAGGCGAACAACGCGAGCACGAATGCTGAAGGCGTATAAGATCCCAAGTCCAGCGCCTTTAGGTTTGTACAGGGGGGCGACACGAGGCTACTTTCCCTATACTTAGGCCCGGGTCGCATTCTGTCCGCATTCTGGAGTTCCTTTGGCGCTCTGTACGTGGCGCCACTTATCTTCTCATCGAGTGCTTGACTTTAGTATACCTGTCAGTTGTCAAGGTTTTGAGGTTAAGAAAATTGTGTTAAATTTTGTTGGTGAATCATCGTTTTGTTAAGTTGTTGTGTTACGTTGTTTTGTTAAGTTGTTTTGTTAAGTTTTGTTAACTGTTACTTTGTGCATAATATGGTGTAATTATTTTTACGATTATGCCAACGTGCATTGTGCCCGGCTGCGATTCGAGGTACGCTTCGGCTTCGACAAACCTCGAAAAAGTACATTTTCTTGAAAACAGAAAAGATCACTGTCAGTCCTCAAGTGTATTCGAGAACGTTTTAGAAGACGTTTATAATTACAAGAACTTGTCATTCCCCTGTCGGACCCATGCTCACGACATTTTTTATAAGATAATTCAATGTTTTCTGACAATGCGTATGCAACAATATTGCACCCGTGTAAAAACCGAACAAAAAAAAGAAAACCAAGAAAAGAAAAAAGCGTCGAAATTCTGTAAAACTTAAATAAAAACATAAATATTTTTTACGCATTTGTACATCTTTTCCTTTTCCTTTCATTCGTATTCAGAAGTGACTACCATCTAAAATCTAATTTTTAACATTTACAATAACGAAATAATTTATTATTCCATTCTTTACTATTAATTATTATTAGATTATTTATTTCATTAGATTATTTGACATGTATCTTTGAATGCATTGAATGCATTTCGGGAGCACTGCGGTGAGAAGATAAGTGGCGCCACAAGTGACGAAATTTGGCAACACAAAACACGGACATTCAACGAAGCGACTCCAGCGGCCTGTGTCACCCCCCTGGGTTTGTATCTTTCTCTCGCTCTCTCACCTGTCAAATGTATGTGCTTAGGGTGTGATCGCAGCGCTGCGGCAAAACACGGAATCACTAGACAGCACAACCAGGATCTCTAATCATTGCGTTTACCTCCTTTTCGTTCCATACTCTTCATGCTCCACACATTCATTCATCAATTTTGGATAGCAATACATGGTAGTGGCCGAATACGAGGCTCTCGTACTATATCTCGTATTAGAGCGATAATAATTGGTTTCGTTTTTCCTTTCGTCTGTCTTATTTTCGACAATTATATCGCGACAAATCTTTCCTCGTACGGATTCTGGTGTGTGTTTAGTCCAGTTTTTTTTATGCCCACGGATGTGGGTGGGTCTCGAACCTAGTTTTTCCGCTATCTCTCGCCCTCGCTCGTCGTCTACCTCACTCCCTTCTCCCTCGCGTTTCGGCGGACCGTATATATATATATATATGCCTGCCACAAATCGTTTCACCTGTCAGCCTACGTTAACGACTATATATCTTTCCGTTAACACGATTAATTGAAAATCCGGTCTGCTCCGTCGAAGTTTCACCGTATGATATTACTCACAAACACGGGTGCTACGAAAATAAGAGAGTAGAAAAATCTCAGATATACGCGTAACGTTTATTGTTTTAAGTATAAAAAAAATACAATCGACAAATACTTATTTTTGCGCGAAAAATGGTGCTCAATGCTGGTCTCCCCTTTTTCACTACTACAACAGCAAATTTTCAGTCACAAAGCGCTCTTATTTTTGCGAGTTTATATTAAACGGTTTTCTTTATTCTTGCTTTTTTTTGTCTGAAATTCGTTCCTCAGCTATCGTTTGTGGGAATTGTCTCGTATAATGGCATCACTCTCGCTGCCTCGAGTTCTGCAACAGAGAAAAACGAGTTTGGATCTGGAGCGAGAGCACTTTGAGAAGTTTCAGGTATGATCCGTGCAGAGACAATTTTTGTTTTGTTTTGTTTTCTTCATTCGCTCTTTGTTCTCTAGCTGGAGAACAAATTTGAGCTTTTTTTTTTTATACCGCGTCGCATGAATTTCCTACTCACTTATCCATTGCGAGGTAATGTCGAATTTTGGCCTTGCAAAAAAATAGAAATTCCTGGATAATGCGTGAGCTGCTTGTTTTTTGGAACTTATACAATTGCGGGTTGTATTGTTTTTGGGACGCAGCTCTTCGCATCTCTGTCTTGTCTGCGGATGGCTTAAAATTACTTTACTAACACACGCTGCCTTACACAATATCGTAAACAAGGGACTAAAAACAAGAGACGTTGCACGATATACATATATATGAAAAGACGGACAAAAATTTACTCCACATTTTGAGATTGAAACACGACTAACAAAATGCCACCGGTCGTACCACCTCCCGCTAAAGAGCTGCAGCAGCAGGTGAGTGTTGTTTTTTTTTCAACGCTGCTTCTATCATTCTCTATCGACGACCGAGGCCGTATCGTAAAATATTTACCGGCGTCTATACTTTTTCTATCCTTTTGCGTTCCTGTTAGAACTTGCCAAGTTGCTAGCCTCGTTCCTTCCTCGTTACCTTCATTGATGCCTGATTTTTCAGCGGCCTTTGTTTTAAACTAATCCTACAGAGGAAGCTAAAAATAATGCCACGCAATGATACTTGTTACCTAAATTTGTCATTTTTGTTCTAAGCCTCTCAAATGTCTCCCAAAAATCTGAGCTTGCCGCTCCTTTTATTTTCCTTTAACCAAGGACACACAGCTGTCTGTGTTGAATAGAGAGGGAGAATAACGTATGTAACATGCTCGAATTTTCGTTTGGCTATTATACAGCTATAAAAAAACACCTCTACATTCTCAATGGTACACATGCAATTGATTTCTTATCACAAATGTCGCATATAGATCTCTTATCACCGGGAGAGACTTATCGGTATCCCAAAGTCTGTGAGTGATGTAAGAATTGATGGAGATAGAGATGTTGAAAAACAATAAATATCCGATAAAAGTCGATCGCAAGGCGTCTTAAAACGTTTTTTAGTGATAAAAGTGGTAAAGTTCTCAAAGAGAAGCTAATAAACATGGGTCATTTGCGATTTCAGAGTATAAGCATCAGTAAAGCTGTCCATGCGTCCGAAACTCCGGTCAAAGAGAAACATGTACGAAGTATCCTTTTGGCTGCAAGAGTTGTTTTGTCAAAATAATTCTACAAAAATGAGTTATTTGAATTATTGATTTATTATTGTTCTCATTTGATAGTCATTGTCGCTATTTTCAATAGTAAGGCGATAAGATCGCACTTTAGCAGGAAAGAAATATTGTATCCTTATCTAAGATATATAGGTGCCATTATCGGTACATATCAAGAGAAGAGTGGCGCGATATTTTGGATGTTTATACTGCGTCAGCCGCTACAAGAAAATCGTATCGTCGCATGGAAATTTTGTCATGTGTTGCACAAAGTACTGCGAGAGGGACATCCCCGTGTGATCCAGGATTCTCAGTGTCATCGCGGTAAGCTCGAGGATATTGGAAAATTGTGGCAACATCTTCGCGAAGGTTACGGCCGTCTCATACACCTTTATATACGTTTGCTCATTACGAAATTGGACTTTCACAAACGTAATCCTGGAATACCCGGCAATCTTCAAGTGAGCAACGAACAGTTAGAGGCCATCGGAGAAAATGATATAAACGTTTAGTAAGTTTGTTTATCGAGTCCATTGAATATAAATAAATACATTAAAATTAATTTATGACGAATTAGCGAAAAAAATATGCAAAATTACTATTTAAAAAAATGAATATTCAGCTTTGATAAGCCAGAATTGATAAACAAAAGGACGTACGTTTCTCGGGATTTTATCTTGCATGAAATTCTCATGTTAAGGTATTCCTTTCGCAGAGAGCCATATTTTGTGGGTACATTAGCAGGGCCCTTTTCAATAATGAGTAAATTGCAGTGGCGCTTAATAAAAATAAGTTACGATAAATTATTATACCCAACGATAAACTAGAATAAAAAATTACACATCAATTTGTAGAATAAAAAATTACACATCAATTTGTAGGTTTAGACATTTTCACATTTTCTCTGAAAAGTCGCGGTTATGAAAATTACATTTTTCTGATACTTATCATGAATATTTTCTTTAAGCATTCCCTGAACGCCTCTTTTTATTGTCGTTCCTAAATCTTCAGAATTTTGTACACGTGTAGTGCAGTTTATAATAGAAATCTAGATTTATTAAGGGGTTACGTGGGTTTCGGAGCCAAAAAAAAGCATATTTCCTCTATTTTTCTTAAATATAATATATAAATTATTTTATTCAAAATGTTAAGCACATAAAAGAATAACATTTCAACAATATTTAAAAAAAATTTCATCCAAAAATTTGGGACATTCAGCCGTTGGAACCTGGTTTCCGGAGACCCCACAAAAAAAAGTTTCCTCGTGGTGGTCAGAATAACTCATGATAGCTTTATCTTAAATTAAAAAACCAATTTTTTCTGTTAGTAGATAAGTATAGCTCGTGATTGAGCGAAGGATTTTTAAAAAAATTCAAATTTGAATTTTTGGCAGAGGTGTATGCAAAATAGTTCAATTTTTGGTACAATTTACACTACGTATAGCCTTGTAAAATTAGTTGTAATCGAAAAAAAAACCT
Organism: Ophion ventricosus; assembly: GCA_963932345.1. Lineage (NCBI taxonomy): Eukaryota > Metazoa > Arthropoda > Insecta > Hymenoptera > Ichneumonidae > Ophion > Ophion ventricosus. The sequence continues at coordinate 5,192,762 of OZ010715.1, read as the reverse complement.
TTCAATCACTAGTCAATGCTATTTTGACGAAGTGTGCAAAATTTCAATAAGATCGGTGCATTCGTTTTTGACAAATCGTGTCGACCGACTTCAAAAAAAGTGTTTTGAGACAAATGCGTATACCTGCGTCACTCCCGGCCGGTCTTTCCCAAAGTGGGAATTCCCAAAGGCTCTCTCTCCTAGACTTTTACTCCGATTGACTTAAAACTTTGAGAGAATATTCTAGACATATTGTACTATATTTATTTTATTTTTTTATTGGTTTGTTCCAGCCGTACAGGGTCTTCCCCTTTTTTACGAGCCCCAAACCTACATCAATTTCGTTCTGTCACCCATTCTACATCACCCCTCTATATCTCCCCGATTCCACAATTCCCCCGTCTACCTCCCATCCCACACCTTGCGGCCGCAGGCGCAAGGTGGGGGATGGGAGGGCATGGGCATAGGGAAACTGCGGAAAACCTATACCGATACAGCTGGTCCCAAGTCGCCTCCCAGTTACGGAACTAGTCGTCCTTCGCCGAGAAATATCGAAGAAAAATATTTCACGACGAAAGTGACGCGACTGGGATTCGAACCTGCGACCTCCCGATCCACTGGCCAGCACGCTAACCACTAGACGAACGCACCGGGTTTAGACATATTGTACTATGAGATGATTAAAAAAAAATGGATTTTTTGAAATTTTCAAACTCACGTAACCCTTTAAGAATATTAATTATTAGGTAGAAATGTGGCTAGTGTGCAATCTCCATAAACAGCAGTATAAATTACATGATTTTTTAAGCTGTAATTTTTTTGTTTAAAGTTCGATAACTTGGCTTGAAATTGTTCCAGCATGCTGGAATGTATTTTTACTTCGATCTAGACGAAAATTGAGAAATTGTTAAATATTCGGGTTCGTAAAAGGAATACCTTAAACGTACAAAAATTAAATCAGTGAAAAATTACCAAAAAACAGCTGGAAATGCCAGTTTATTAAATCTTCGTTAAAACTTTCAGACTTGTTGAGCTCATCTGTCATAATGAATAATAAAAATAATAAGTAAATTGATTAATAACAAATTATAAGGATGTTCAATATTCTAGTTTATTTAGAACGAAAAACGGCAAAGAAATTAAGTTAAATAGAAATGCACATACTTGCATAAAAGATAAAACAATAAATTAAACATACTTCGGAAGCGGAAAAATCGTAATGCTTTTTTTTTACCCTGAATTCAGTTTCCAGATGTCCGTGGAGATGTTCGATTACATGGACGACATATTGAATCTCCAGAGTGCGGTTTACGCGTCCATGGACCACGCGCGAGCAAACTCTATGACACCGTCTGGTCAATGCCGTCTCGCGCCTCTCATACCGTGTGTTCAGGACGCCTCGCGCCTCTACGACTATTGTGTGAAAATATTGTTTAAATTGCACGGCGCTCTGCCTCCTGACATACTGCTCGGTCATCGGGATCGTTTTGTAAAGCAGTTCCACGATCTCAACGGGTTCTACAGTATCGTTCAACACATGCAGTACTTCAAGCATTTGATAACTATACCATCCTTGCCGGAAGTAAGTATATGCGTCACATGAATGAACAACTTTACGGAAAAAATCCCTAGAATTCACGACTATCTCCCTCCTCCACTTTTAAAACATTTCACTAGAAAATCCCCGGAATTTTCGTGAATTCACATTATTCAAGAATTAAACACTTGTGTTTTTCGGCTTTAATCAACATTTAACGATATAATTGTGAAAAAGTGATTTCTTTTCCCTATCTTTATTGCATGTAATTGCAAAATTTTTTCCGACGGACTGTTATTATTATTATTTTTATATTGATTATTATTGATTCTCATACTTTCTGTTTTTTTGGTCGTAGTAGTAATGTAGGAGTAGTTTTATTTCCAAATATTTATTATTCTCTTTTACATTTGTTCTTACACAATATGTACACGGGCCTCTGTTTCCACAATATTTTATACACTGTCATTTCCTTCTCTTTGCGCTACATGTTTTACCAAAGTCTCGAATTCTTTTACTTACGCACATAACTCTTTGATAGGATTATTCCTAACGAGTTCCTCTATTTTTTGCCGTAGTTCTCACCCCCCCCCCCCCCCCCCCCTTGTATTCCAGCACTTCTAGGTTTTCACTATCTCCGCTCTAATTTCTGCCTTAACCGCCTCACAGCCACAAATATATTCCAAACTTTCCGAACCTCTCCTGCATATTCGGCGGCTATTGCCCCTATATCCCATTTTTTCCCCTATATTCCCGCACCTCATCCTTCCCCACAGTTCCTTCATTTCCCCTCTGAGCTCCTTTACCTCCCAATATTTTTCTATTTCGGCGTTCTCTTATCTGTTCTTGTAGTCTTTGCAGTATGTTGATTTATCAATCCTGCACCAATCGTACTGAATGTCCTGCTCCGTTTTGATTTTTATTCTCCTTTCTACTTTATGCTCCATTTCTTCGACATCCCCTCTTCTTATTGCCTGCCGTACTCCTACTTCTCCCACTTCTTGTCTGGCCTTGGCAAAGTCCTCGCCACACTTTAACGGGTTTCCGTTGATAATTTATCTGACCTCTTCTTTTAGGCACACCTTCGGCCACCTTTCTTCTTCCATCTTTATTATTTCTACCAGATATTTTGCCGCTCTTTTCCAGGCCTCTATTTCCACCTCTCTGCACCCCGATTCCATTCTCCAAGTATAGTTTGTTGTGTTTGGACTGATTCCCATGGCCATTCTTACGCATTTACCCTGCCATCTTTCCACCGTTTTTCTCTGCCTCCATCCCCATACTTCTGCCCCGTCTAACATTCCACTTTTTGCTAGTGTCCCTAACAGCTGTAATCTTTTTTTTCAAGCTGCTTATTCTTGCTCCTTTGAAGATATCCCAAATAGCGTTTGTCACTTGTTATTTTATTTTTCCAGCTATCGTTTTAAAATGTTATTCAAATGAATTTCCTGTGGAGCACCATATCTCTAGATACTTATACTCTTTCACTATTTCCCGTTCTTGTTCACTATACTCCCACTTTTTCCTTTTTTTGTATAGACCGCCATTCTGGATCCTTTCTTCTTTTATTTGTTATTGTTATTGTTCATTTTTTATCGTTACTGTTTATATCTTTGTTATTATAACTTTTTTCATTATATTTTTATAGAATCCACCGAATTTTTTGATTCAATCGGAACTCCGTACATACGTTACCCCTGTTGTTGTACTGCCACCCGAAGATCCGACAGACTCCGATGCCACTGTAGACAGTTTGATCGACACATCGGATACGAGCTTGACGAGCAGCGATCAAACGGACACGACGCGAAATGGTTCCATCTCACCGGACGTTCTTGCCGAGAGGTAAGTGATTTCGAAAGGAAAAAAAACTATCATTTTCATTACAACAATAATAGGATTCGTAAGAGTAACGATGTGCGCTTGAGCTCGGCTTGCGTTAAATAATAGATACATTCGCGTAACTTCGTTCAACTTTTGTGTCCCATGTGTTTTAGCGACAATTATTAATACATGCAATTCCAAAACAACAAAAAAAATAACAGGGATAGCCTGATCGAGCATCTTCACCAGGAGAATGCACGTCAGCGCGAGGAGATGCATCGAATCTTGACCGAGTACAACAAAATGATCGGCGAGATGAAGGTTCGCATACGCGAATTGGAGCCGGCCCTGTCCGCCAAAGAGAACGAGCTTAAGGAAGAAAAGGAATTGAAGGAAATATTAACCAAGCGGAGCAACGATATGACCGAAAAAGTTCGCGAATTGGAGGGTGAGAAAGGAACATTATTTTTCGAACCACCCCACTTCGTTAATCAAGCTCTCTTCAATTATTGAGAAATCTTTTAGACTTATGTCTTAAGATTAAAAAAAAATCGTTGTGTGCATTAATTTTAAGGAATTTCCAAGAGATGGCGTAACTAGTACTATATCGCATTGGGTTATATTATCACTCATTTTATGTCAAAGCATCACCACGTGGCTTTAGCTTTCAGTATGTGTTATTTTGCCAAAGTGTAAAAGACATCATTCTTTTGAGCGTTGAATATTTCGAATTTTGGGCCATCAAAATGCAATTTGCGGGAAGCCTTGCTTTTTTGCTACCATTTAAAGAAAAGTGCTGCTGAAAGTAAAAGAATACTGCCGAAAGCTTATGGTGATTGTACTTCATCGATTACAACATGTGAGTACCGGTTTTGACGCTATGAAACAGATGATTTTGACACGGAAGATAAGGCACGTTCAGGAGACCTGAAAACATTTGACGATGAAAAAGTGGAAGCTTGACTCGATGAAGTACCGAGTCAAACGCAAGAAGAACTTTCAGAATCATTAAATGTTGATCAGCATCAAATGTTACCAACAACAATCGATGCAAGTGAACGAGGATTGAATAAAAAACGGCCAAATTACACGAAAAGACACGACAAATGGATTTTCCAGCACGACAACGCTCGGCCTCGTGTTGCAAAACCAATTAAAATCCCTTAAAATTAATGCACACTCCTAATCAGTTTGCGGCGACTTTGGTTCCACTTCGTCCGATAAGACATTGTGACGGTTTTTCTCTTCTAGAAAAAAATCGTTGCTTGGAGGAGAAGTTTCGAAAGCTGAAAGAGGTGTACTCGAAACTTCGGGAAGAGCACATAAGTTTGATAAGGAAGGTAAGATACGTAGTTATCATCGAGATAAAACGAATCGAGACGCATAAGTCAACCTATTCTCTCTCTCTCTCTCTCTCTCTCTCTCTCTCTCTCTCTCTCTCTCTCTCTCTCTCTCTCTCTCTCTCTCTTTCTCTCTTTCTCTCTTTCTCTCTCTCTCTCAAAGCTCTGCTCCACACACACATATGCATTCATTTTGTTGTTTTCGCAGAAAGCCGAAGTCGACCGTCAACTCGGCGGAATAAAAATTCTACAGGAGCAAGCCGAGCGAAAAACCCTGGAGGCCGAGCAGAGACTTCAAGAATTGCAGCAGGGACAAGCAACGGCCGATCAGGAGGCTCAAAGAGTCGCTCAAGCCCGATCGGAACTGGACGACGTTAGGAGACAATTCGATCAAGCGAAAACCGAAAATTTCGCACTTGTGGCCAAAATTGACTTTATAACGTCTGAAAAAGCGGTCGCCGAAGGCGACTTGCACGATTTGCTCGCGCAAAAGGAAGAACTCGATGTTAGGATAGCCGAGCTGCAGGCCGACGTCACGAGAACGCGAAAGGAGGCGAAAGCCGATTTCGATGCGGCGTATTACGAATTGATTTGTAAGACATTCACATGCATTCCAATGGTCTCTATATTCTTTTCGATCTGTATAAGATTATTGTTTCTTCCTTGAACATTTTTTTCTCGCAATGTTATTCTTATATATCCACTAACTTCTGCCCGCGGCTTCGCTCGCGTAGAATTTGGCCCATAGAAATTTCATTTGAAGTAGCACCCCGCATTAGGGGTTTTTAAAAATCCTAAATTATGCGTCTTATTATTTGTTTTGAAGAATATTTATACCGAGTTTCAAGTTGATACACGCAAGAAAAGTTTTCCAGACAAACTTTTACACTCCATTTCATCCCCGTAAGAATTGATTTTCGAAAAATCCTTTCTCAGTGTACTTCTATACCTTCTAAGGAACATATGTACCAAGTTTCAAGTTGATACATGCAAGGAATATAATTTCCCATACAAACTTTTACACCCCATTTCATCCCCTTAAGAGTGGATTTTCGAAAAATCCTCTCTTAGTACACTTCTACAACTTCTAAGGAACAAATGTTCCAAGTTCCAAATTTATACACGCAGGGAATATAAATTCCCATACAAACTTTCACCCCCTTAATTGCCCCTTTCATAAAAATCTTTCTTAACGGATGTCTACACCCTATAAAGAACTTACCTGCCAAATTTAAAGTTTGTAGGCTTCATATTTTCTGAGATTTCGTGATTAATCAGTCAGTCAGTTAATGGTATTTCGCTTTTCTATATATATATCCATATATGATGGGGGAAAGTGATTTGACCACTCTATATGTATACAATGTTGGTTATTACCACATCTGGCCGTTTTGCGAATGGTCCTGAATTATTCTTCAATGAAGCGGTTACCGAATTATTAACAACAAAAATACGACTTTTAAAACCGTCTAATTTATAGGGCAGTTATGGCACTTTTCAGAGATCGTGTAAAAATGTCTAAATCTACCAAATTTATGGAAAACTTTTCATTCCAGTTCACCGTTGGGTATAATGGTTGATTGTAAATTATCTTCCGTTAGCGCCACTGTAATCAACTAATGATTCAAAAAGGCCCTCGCTTATGCGCCTAGAAAATACAGCCCTCCTTGAGATGAATATTTTAGAAAGGATTTCATAGCGGCTCAAAGTTGCTTCCTTTTGTTTGTTCGAAAAAATCTCATATAAATGCCGGTTGCTTTCGTCGATTCTCATCCATTTGTTATTTTTTTCGTACAGTAAATTCCATCTCTGCCGCCGAAGGTATAATCACGAGTGCAACGAGCGCGATCGAGAATCCAGCAATGTCGACCCTAACCTGTACACCGGATTACTTGGAGAGCCTCGTGAAACCAACCTGTCGACTATTGGATGAACTCAAAGCGTCCTTCGAAGCTTACGAGGTTGATGCGAAAGAGGGAAAATCGCTTATACGCAGTGCTACAAACGCGGCTCACGCTTTGGCGATTTATCTGACGCATGCGAGATCAACCTCGAACATATCGACCGATATATCGCTCGGAGACAGTGAGTCATCGTACTATCCTTTTCTGTTTCGCTGTCGTTTCGTCTTTCTTACTCGTGTGGAAATTCCGTCGATTGAGTTTACAAAATCCTTGGCATGTCTGATGATTGTGTTAAAGAAAATTAAGAAGAAGCCATTAAACACAATTCCTAGACTATTTTCAACAAATATAATTTTCTAGTTTTTCAATCAATTAAATTTCTAACGTTCCGATAGATCTTACGACCCCGTCCCTTTTACTTTTATCCTATACTTGTCGCTTCATTATTTTCAGTTCCTCATAAATCTCTCCAGAGTGTTGAATTGCGCATATCTCAGATTATTTCGTATTATCTCAGGTATTTCAGATGTTAATGTTTATGTATTGTCTCATCGTACAATCTCTCGATCGCACAGAATTGACCGAGGAGTGCAAAATTTTGGGATCTTTGGCCTCCCTCATGTTCGCCCAGGTTAAGGAAAAATCTCCGAAAGCCGCGGAACAATTCGACGCCGTCAAGGCTCATCTCGAGAATGTGTCGATAATGGCGAATAAGCTAGCAAAAGCACGTGGCAACGTCGATGCGATCGGAAACTTGGTCGAGAATGAGTTGCTGAATATGGACAAGGCTATAGAGGAGGCGGCTGGAAGAATTCAGGTACAATTCCGTTACTTATCCTTCGTCGTGCCTCCTATCTTTCGCCTTTATATTCGCACGTTCTTTTGTTTTGTTTCTTCCTTCGCTCAATTTTTATTCGCGTTTAAATACAGGAAATGCTGAACAAATCACGCGCCGCCGATTCGGGCGTGAAGCTCGAGGTAAACGGAAAGATTCTCGACTCGTGCACGGACTTAATGAAGTGTATACGAATATTGGTGCAGAAATCGAGGCTGCTGCAAACAGAAATAGTGGCCCAGGGAAAAGTCAGTATACAATATTATTGATACTTATTCGATAATTACATATACAGTGAAACTTCAGTGATATGTTTTCAAGGGTACAGCAAGTATGACTTATAAATGAGAAAAACGTAGAAGCGAAATACAGTATCGTTCGTGAAACACGCGTCGTCTACGCGTAAAATAAACGCCGTGTGCATAGGCTCTAACCCTCACTTTCGTATCAGACTATCCATTACGGCTACTAATACGGATGTATTGGTATCCGTATACTAATGCGTATACGGATATGCACACACTACAGTAGTCTAGCGCTCGCGGAGATCGTCTCAATGTCGCAAGCCCAGCGAATTTTTGTCGTAATATTTGGCGCTGGCGTTGCTAGATATTGCTTAATTTAAATCGCTATATCTCTGAAATTAGACGGTCAAAATTCATGATTTTTTTACCCACTTCATCATATGTTCCTTTGTATTTGAGAATTTTTTTTTAATCTATAGAAATCTTCGTAGTTATTGCGTGACATGTGAAATTTTTCACTGATCCCCATAAGAACACGTGTAAAACCGTGCAATCTTTGATTGCCAATATCTCGAATACACAACGGTGAATCCTTTTAAAATTTTGCAAGTAATCACTTAATAGAGTCCTGAATGAGTCCTCAAAATAAGAATAAAAAATCTATAGAAAAACGCCTTGGCGAGACTACTACCTTAAGTTCGACCGTGCAGGCTGAATTTTTCGTATAAATCAAATGGGAAAAAAATAATTAAACGCGTAGATTTGAATGTATGCACAATATTCAATTCGGCAATTGCAAATAATTCGCGAAATATTAATTCGATACCAACGAACTTTGCGATAATTACCATTAAATTGTAAGTTTTATTAATGAACAGGGAACGGCTTCAGCAACGGAATTCTACAAGAGGAATCATCAATGGTCCGAGGGCTTGATTTCGGCTGCCAAAGCGATTGGAATGGGAGCCAATTTTTTGCTGTAAGTCCACATGTTCCGTGCCCTTGTTTCCCTTTGTTTCAATTTTGTCGTTTATTTTCTCAATCAACGAGCTCCAATAATTGTGACGTAAATACTGGAAACAAATAGGGAAGCCGCCGATAAAGTCGTCTCGAGCGACGGCAAGTTCGAACAGTTGGTCGTGGCATCACAGGGAATCGCAGCGTCGACGGCCCAACTCGTAGTGGCGAGTCGCGTCAAGGCCGATCGAAACAGTAAGAATCTTTCCTCACTCTCCGAAGCCTCGAGGGACGTCACACAAGCGACCGGAAACGTTGTTGCTACAGCAAAGAGCTGCGGACAACTTGTCGAGGAAAATGGTAACGATAATATTAAAATCTTGAATATGCATTTTTCTAGCTGTCAATATTTCTGGGATAGCTTGTTTTCTGCACATTCGATCTTCCGGTCTCACCTTGATGAAGTTCAATTTTACAAATTCGAAAAGACCGTCCGGAAATGGGATCCGTATTTTTTAAAATTTCTTATCTTCCTTCGAATGCCCTTTCAAACTTTTACAATCTTTTATAATTCACTTTTACCCCACACGTGGCGTTTCACTATTTTTTATTCCTTAGGCCGTGCCCAGATGAGGCGATTTACGGGCGTTTCGATTCTGTAATACTATATAAGTTTTAAACATCCGCCGATTTTGATATACTCGCCAGTTAATACTCGACTGTGATCGGCTCACTCGACAGAGACAGTAAACGCGGTGTCGCCACGTTTAACCTACAAGTTTAGTTAAGGCCATGTGTCACACCGACCGAGCGGCCATGAGTGCGAGAGAGATAGTTGATTTGCAGATTGCCAGTGTTCCACGAGACGGCTAATATTTCGGAAAAAAGAAGAGATAGACCTTTGGCTTTGTTAAACGACGAACAACGTCTTTCTCTTCGTTTTCCCGAAATGTGATCCGACTGGGAGAAAACTTGGCCGTTGGATTTTTACCGACCGGACGTGTGACCCATAGCTTTAAGGCCAAGTGTCACACCGACCGAGCGGCCATGAGTGCGAGAGAGATAGCTGATTTGCAGATTCCCAATGATTTCTGAAACGGTTGATTTTTGGGAAAAAAAAAAGAAACACGTTCCGCTCTGTTGAACGACGAACAACCGCTTTCTCTTCTTTTGCCCGAAATATGATCCGTCTAGGAGAAAACTTGGCAGTAGGATTTTTATCGACTGGACGTGTGACACATTGCCTTAAGGCCAAGTGTCACACCGACCGAGCGGCCATGAGTGCGAGAGAGATAGCTGATTTGCAGATTCCCAATGATTTCTGAAACGGTTGATTTTTGGGAAAAAAGAAAAGAAACACGTTCCGCTCTGTTGAACGACGAACAACCGCTTTCTCTTCTTTTGCCCGAAATATGATCCGTCTAGGAGAGAACTTGGCAGTAGGATTTTTACCGATTGGACGTGTGACACATTGCCTTAATGTAAGAAAAAAACCGTTCGAGCTCACAATTCACATCTTTTTTTGAGTATTATTAATGAACGAAATAGAGAAACCACTTGATTATTTAACACGATATTCCTAACACTAAAATCACGGTTAACTCAGTTTCAAAAATCTAAATCTCAGTATTATTTTTGTCACTACAGCCCTATAACTGCTGTTTACGAGCTGTCATGTCTCATCCAAATGTCAGCTGTCATCCAAATGGATAGAAGTTCAAATGGACCATTAAAAATCTCCGAAACTATGTTGTGAAACCAATTGATTTTCCGGCAGTTAATGAATCCAAAATTAATCTATCGGCGATAAAAATTTAGTCCATCTACAAGCATTTCGATTTTAGTGTCGAAATTCCAAATAATTTTTTTTATTACACAATATTGCAAAATGGCGACGTTACGGCGTGGCCTTCCAGGGAGGTTTTGGCGGAAGTTGTCCGTTTGTAGGAAATTCAACGACTTCAATATTGATCTTAAAAATATGAGCCAAGAATTTTCAGTATTTTAACATTCAAATGCTCACCTTTTACCTAAGAAACATTAAAAAAGTTGAAAATTAAAAAGAAGAAAAGGAATTTGGAAGATAAAATGGAAATTTTGCACAACATTTTCCTTCTTTTTTGTAATAAAAGAGTACTTTTTAGAACGATTGGTCAACTCGTTTTAAAGTTGTGTCCCACAAATGTAGATAATGCAGTTTTGAGAAAAACGCGTCGAAAGTTTTGAACTACGAAAACTCAATTATTTCGGTGGCTTGCGGGCTAATCAGCGATTCTAGAGCTGATTCTTGAGATGTTTACCTAACATTTTACGTAAAAAAAAGAAAAATCGATTTTTCGATTCCGTTACACGTATTTCCCCCCTCAATAATGTACCCTCAAATGCAATAATTAATTATATTCACTTACTTTCTTTTCTTCTTTTTTTACGTTTCTACTTCACTTTTTTTCTTCTCGTTTGAATCTTATGGATTGCAACATATCTTCACAAGTTCTTTCCAAGCTCTCCTTTTTAGATTTCTATTTGAATAGTCCGGAGATGTCCCATATTGCTATCCTCTTGTCCACCTCGTCAATCAATAATTCGGCACCAAAGTTATTCTACTTGATTTTTGCAAAAAACCAAATACGTCCTCTCGCTGCAATTACGCGCGATTACTAGACGCAACAATGGCATCCCTAGTATATTGACTTGTGCGCAAAACGTGCAATTTGCGCGCGACGCGAGGTTCTCGCATATTGCACGCGATTTACACGCATGTGTATGTGGACGAAATATATGGACGTTTAGAGTCTCACAATCGCGCGAGTCAAAACGCGCTACTCGAATCGCGCATAAATCACCTCATCCGCACACGGACTTATAGATTGTCGTTAAATTACTACCTCTAGCTCCTTATTTGCCAATGCACTACGCTATCGTATATGCGCAAGGGCACGGGGAAACTGTCGAGAATCTTTGATAAATGTCACCTAGATTTGAGACACTTTTCTATTTTCCAGACGACCTCGATGTTTCTGGCCTGACTCTGCACCAGGCGAAAAGGCTCGAGATGGAAGCGCAGGTTCGCGTCCTCGAGTTGGAGCAAGCTCTGGAGACTGAGAGACTTCGATTGTCCGCGTTGAGGCGTCACCATTATCAAATGGCCGGCGAATGATAATTATACGCGCTCGAAATTTCGTGCGGTCACACGCGTCGAAATGTAAAAAGAAAAGCAACGAAAACACCATTGAAATAACTGAAAGTAGCGTTCTAAATTTTTTTTTTGTATAATTTAATATGCCAGTGTCTCGAAGTCACGGTTGAGGAACGGGCGATTCGTCTATCCACGGATTATTTCAAGCCCTCCCACGATTTGTATTTTTGTTACGCTCAATACCAAATTGCCTGAGACCCGAGAGAAAAATCAAATACTCTTGTGTGTCGATAGACCGTGGCTTATGTGTTTATATATACACAGTACATAGAAAATATTATTATTATTATTATTGATTATAACTATTACCAATATTAATAATATTATTATACCATTACGTTCAAATTGAAATTTATTTTATATACGAATATAGTCAGTATTTATGCCTCCCTACTAATTGTGTATACCTTGAATGACGGTAACCATAGTCTTCTTCTTCTCTCCCTCTCTTTTTTCTCTCATTGATGAGGAACATCGAAGAATTCGGTTTTTACTACTTTTATCGGGAAGTAGATATTTTTTCTTTGGTATTTTCGAATATTTATCACAATACAGCGAATATTGGTACTCACCTTTCGTATATTGTTTCGTAATTGGATATGTATAGGCATTAAAAGGATGTTCTTTTCGTTTTTTGAGAAATTGCGACTGCCTTTATTACACGTCGCATTCGCTCCATAGATTCGAATTGTGAATGGACATGGTTGCGAATTCTTTCCTTCCGAATTCTTGCGAATTCAATTCTTTCACATCATTGGCATTTCCGAATGAAAATAAATTAGACTGTCCTTGACCGACAGTAGTCGGCGCGCGGTTGGTGTGCAGCTTCGGTAATCTCCTATATTAAGGAGTTCCTACCTTAGTGTGTAAAAAAATCGTTTTTTTTTTACACGTTCTGAAGGGATATACTTTTAAAAATACGTTGGTAAATATTGAAGTCGAAACTCCGAATAATTATAGTTACAACAAGACAAAATAGTCGAGGGGGCGGTGGAATTTCTGAGCCAGGTAAGTGACCTGGACGTATTTCTAGTGCGAATCTAATGTATGCGAGAATATTCGAGAATGTAGTAAAATGCAAAAATGGTTTAAGGCATACAGCCTGTTTGACTAAAGCGTGTACGGCTACGTTTTTTCCTGGAATCCGTTAGAGGGTAGATTCAAACCCGACGAGGTAGCGGGACCCTTTCACCAAGATGCTTTGTATAAAAAGCGTTGTCGTTCGATCGTGATCACGGATGAACCGTTATTGTCCGAAAAACACGTCGAACACGTCGAACAAACTCGATTGGACGAAAGAAAGTTTGAACCGCGATTGGGACAATGTTATTTTTTCCGACGAAGCTTCTATTTGGGCACGTTCTTTCTTCAATCATACCTGGTCTACGCACACTAATAGTCACAAAAGATCTGGAACGTCAAGCAATTATTCCGACAGATTTTGTCACCAGATTATGCCCTGAAGTTAGTGGAAAGTATGCCTCGGAGATGCCAGGCGATTATTAATAGCCGAGGCGGCTGGACCACTTATTAACAATAAAGCATCACGTAGTTTATGTGTATTTTTTTACATGATGTAGTGTTTTTTTCCAATGCCTTCTTCCAAATAAATTTGAGTTTCGCAGTATGCGTGTTAATTAGTTAGCTTTTAAAACATTAACATTAATTGCAATGAACTTAGAAATATTTTTTCTCATACAATGATAGAAGAAAATATTTCAATCACGTTTTTTTTTTTCACTTTTGGGTACAAAAATAATAAAACGTCCCGTGCGCCGCATGGCAACGGACGATGGTGTGACGTGTTCCCCTCACCCATACCTCTCTTTTCGCCATTTGATGCACCTGCGTGTGGTGCCCAGTTTTCCAGATATTTCGATTGCCCAACTTACCCAATTGCTCAACATGCCCATTTCTATCCTACATATTATTATCTGCATAAAATTTCATGCATCTATTTTCATTAGCTTCTTATGGTGAGGGCAGCAGTTTCACCGGATTTCCGATAGTGAATGCAACTGAAATTCCATAAGAATATAGAGCCGCCTGTAAGGCTTAGATTTTTCAAAGTTTCTCTGTACCCTTGTGCAAATGCGATACAGTTGGGCATTAGGGAACTAGTATTTCGGGATGACTGTTGGAAACCCTGGGGCAGGGGGTCGCAAAGTTACTGGCTATAGTGAAATGGCAAGTGTGGAGTAAAAGCAAAAGAGATGAGGTCGCAGGAGGCCGCGAAGACATACGAAGGAACGTTGAAAGAAAGATTATCCTCGAATTAGAAAAAGCCCTTTGTACGGTGTTTTTATTTTTGTCTCTTTTTTTTTCAAACATTTCTCTGATTCTATTGATTGCAGCACGGGATGCTAGGGAAGTCATATCAAATAGCGCGGGAATATTCTAGAACAAACAAGAATTTTATAAAATTTTTCTCTCTTTTATTTTAGCATTTATAATACGGACAATGAAACAATTGGATCTGTAGTTGTTTGCGTTTTGTAAATGGAGCACAGTGGAATACACGCGGACGCGCAACCGATTTTTTCCTCTCTAGTTGCCCCGCATTATTTACGATCTATACATATATACGTATATACAACTATCGGATAAAGGTCAGAGCATAAAGTTTTGTTCATCGAACAATAATTTTTCGTATTTGCCAACAGCCGCGTGACGTACTACACGGAGATTGGTACGATTCGAATGGACACTCATTCGAGCTGTTTTCTTACAAAAAAAAACCAAAAATCTTCAACACCATGTTGTTGAATAATCTTCAACAAAATAAAAACCAATTGAATTTCGGTTAAAAAAATTGTACGTGAAGGAATAATTTATCCTAAACAAAGTGTATATACATACGATTGTCCATATGCTTGCTAAATTATTCCACTTACAATTTGGCTTTCGCAGCAATTCGTAATTTTTAACGCCTTTTTTTTTAATTGTTATTTTCCTTCATTCGAATTGTGCTCGTTTTTGTCACGCGGTGTTTACAAAACCAAAAGCACGTTTTTTTTTATTCCTCCCCCGCCTCTCGAAATCATCCGCACTCTTGTCGGAGATTTCTTTTCTCGTTGCTACTTGTATTCATTCGTTTCTTCAGGATATTTTAATGTTCTTGTTGACAAACGTTGACTCACAAATGGACGTTTATGAGCAAACGCCACGTCTCGTCGCATTATTTCAGCTGACTTTACAATCGTAAGGTGCGCGAAAATGAATCGCCGAGCACGGATGACGAATGGAACGAGGGAATTTTGTGGAAAAGCGTTCCGTCGCCGGAAAATTCGCTTCTCTCTTTTAGAAAATATACATCTACATACATCCATACATACATACACACACACGCGCGCGCGCGTGCATATATATATATATACACACACACATATATGTATATATGTACATCCACACACATATACATATTTGTTTCCCGACCCTCTTTTTCTAACATGTTCAACTTTACATTATTTACAAGTGAATTATATTTAATCGACGAACGCGAAAAACTCCTTTGTTCTTTTGTATTCGCGAATGCAGCTGCGATAATTTTCGTTAAGGGAAAAATAAAATGATAATCAGCTTCTCGCTCGTACGGAAAATTGAGAGAAAATCGCGATCATCAACTTTTCGAGCAAAATATGAAAAGTACCATATTTTTTCCTCGTCGATTTTTTAGGTATTTTTTAAAATAGTTCATTGACGATCGATCGGTCTGAAAAAAATTGGACGCATGAACCGTCAATGAGAAAGTATTTTTTTTATTCACTACAGTGCTGGGCACACCTAAAAGAAGAAAAAATACCCGTATTATCTACGAAAAAAACGAGACAGTTACTCGTAAGAATGGTACATTTTCTGAACGAACGATTTTGACAATTCGGAGAAAGTAATAGCCAATCCGAGTCAATACTGCGAAGTAAAGAAGAATTGTTCTCGGTAATTCAATATTTTCCATTCTCACATTTTGCTCCACTGATGGTTTTATTGAATGTTATTTTTTAAATTTTTCTTTGCTTTTTTTTTTATCAGGAATGACCTGTTGCGCTTTAACGTTCTCGCCCGTTCGTCCCGCTTTATTACTCCTCATCGGGGAACAGAGTAAAACCGTGAACGTACTAACGATTGAAATGTTCTGCACGCAGGCATGAGTGGTCGATAGAGGTGTTTTCTACTTTTATATTCATTCATTATTGTTTTTTTTCTATCTATATTATCTTCCGTTGTTTGTGAATTATTTAAAATTATTTTGCACCTATCAACATACACACGAATCACGAGGAAGTTTCGATACTCGTTGGCGTGTGGCGCCGAAGGAAAAAAAAAAATTGGCCACAGAGTATAAAAAAATCGACTTTGTCGTTGCACGACGCACGAAAGTTTTCACGAAATCAATTTTTACGGTCTGAGTTTTTCACCTTTCCACACTCGATATTCCATTTACCGCGCGTGCAATGAAAAAAAAGCTGAAAAACTCGAGAACAATCGCTGCTCTCGCGAGTCGTGTCGTGTCGTTAAACGCGACAATATTTAAAACTAAATAATACCTCGATTTTTATTTATCTATCATTTTGTTCCTCAATAAAACTAATATATACAAACGTTTCGTGGTTGCGAAATCGTTGGACATTGTTTCCAGTGTTTTTTTGTGTTGTGTTCTTGTTTTTTTTTTACTTTGTTGTCCTCCGTTACGAAATTTAAAAAGTCACGAAGAAAAAACGCTTGACAAAGAGCGCTCTTTTTCGTTGCTTTTCCCCGTATTTACTGTGTGTGTGTGTGTTTTTTTCCCAAAATGTACAAACGATGTATCCTCAGGAGGAAGCTCACGCGGCAATTTTTCTCTTTTTTTTTCTTTTTGTACACAGGGACATAGTCACACGTCGCGAGGAAGTTTTCTCGAGTTCCGAATCTCCTCGTCAATGTAACCAATCGTGTTTCGAGGCGTAAATCTTCGCGGTGTTCCGCGGGTGCCTAAAATAAATGAGTTCATCGTTTCGTTTCTCTCTTTCTCCCCCTCCCCCTTCACTTTGTTCACTCTTTCTCTGTTTGCTTTTCCCTTGCATGCCGAAAGAAATTGCGGACTTGTTAATCTTTGATTGGAGAGGGCTCGAAAAATGCGATTGGCCTTGTGGGCACACTTTTGAAAAATTGGCTACTGTTCAACCGAGAGCTCACGTTAGCTGAACTTGATCGGCATTGAAACTTTTTGTATACAACTTTCGAATACAAATTATGATCGCTGTATGCCAGTCTGAGCAATGAGATTGGATTGTTAGGATCGAACTATACTATTTTTAGGGCCGGGAAATGCGTCCTTCCGATGTCATTAATTTAACGTTATTGTCGATTTTGTGGGCGTTCGTGAAATGATCGTAAATTTTCAACGCGCATTGCAAGACGAAAAAAATTGGTTTTGTTACAAAATCTTCATTTGTAGCGGATAATCAATACAGACATACTAGTTAAAAGGGCAATTTCAATTTGTAGATGAATCATACAAAGTTAATACTCAATTTTTTATACTTTAGAAATAATATTAATTTTTGTATCGAACTTTCGATATCTATATCTCTTTCGTTTCGTCATCTTTGACAAAAAAAGCAATGGCTCAGGAACGAATAATTATTTCGCGATAAAAAAAAACCTATGTTTTCACGTCCTCACTGGGGCGTGAATCGTGAGAGAGAATCGACCAGTGCCGACGGGAGCTTTCAAAAGCGTGCGAAAATGAATAACGATTAGCCAAAAATTTGAATCTCTCAACGAATTTCGCCCACCCTCGATCCTCCCCCGGCAATCAAAAACTAACGAATATCCGTATATATCCCCAAAAAAGAATAATAAGAAGTAGAAGATGAAAGAAAGAAGAAAAAAAAAATAAGATCCCCCTTTCTCAATGTTTCTTAACCTTCAGCGAGTATCTCCATGAGAAGTCGTTTGAGGCTGTCGAGGCCGGTGAGAAATCCGCAGTCCGGTCCGTGATGTACAGTTGCCGAGTTCGCGTGAATCCCCGAGTTGGTCGAGTGTCCGAACGTAGTGTGAGCGAAATCGATCATTCTAACGTCGACCCGTGGATCGTTCTGCGTGTCCTTGGAGCGCAGTTCCCTTTTGACCCTCAATCGTTTCGATACGTTCGAAGTCTCGTCGTTGACGCTTTTGTGTCTCTCGTTGTTCTCGTAGATGAGAAATTCTCGAATCCTCGTGGTGGGTCTCGTGCGTTTGAGGCTACACTTCGTGCCGATATCAAGATCGGAGCTCGTGTCCTCGGAATTGCCGATCGTCAATTGTCGATGGCAGAAATAATCGTCGTTGCTGGAATTACTGCTGGTACTGCTGTTGTTACCAATACCACCACCACCACCACCACCACCGCCAACGCCACCGTGGCTACTGCTGTTGGTGTTACTGGTTGCGCTGCTATACGCCGAACCGATCCAATTCTCGTAGGACGGCGAATTCTGGACGACAGCGGCGTTTAGTAGATCGGTGGGTGGATCCATGAAGACGGTTTCCTCGCTAATAGGATAAAAACCAGTGGCGTGTTTGGCACCGCGGGCGGCTGCCTCGCCGAAAGCACGATGCAATGTTGACTGATTGACTTCTTCCTGTTCGGGGAGTAAATTGTAACTGGAGGCGCTGCCACACGAGCGTCCGGGCTCACAGTAACACGAGCGTTGACGAGCTCGCATATCCTCGTCGTCGTCCACGTCGACGTCGTCATCGTCGTCGTCGTCTTCGTCATCGCCGTGGCCACCTTCGTCGTCCACGTCCGCACGGTCGTCATCCTCGTCCTCCTCGTGCGGCATATTCTCACCGAAACTAACGTCGCTCGATTCCTCCTCGACCGTGTGACTCGAGAGTGGACTTCGCGTACGGGGCGTGTAATTCTCGATCTGATAACCCTCGTAAACGACCAGCAGAGAACTGTAATGTTGGTGTTTTTTTTTGTTTCGCCAACCAGAAAAATTGTACAGTTAGTAAAATGGACTGGAGAATTTTCTCTGTAAGGATGCAACCACTCCTCATTTATCATTACGCTCTTCACATTCCATTTTCCTTTAAATTATTTCTTAAGTTCTTAGATGATATTTGACTTGACCGTGTGCCAGGGGGATGATGACGTAGAAGCCCGAGCGAGTCCTTCCGCACCGGTGAATTGTTAGAGCAATTATTCCCTAGGTGCACACTCTCGGTCGCGGTTCACTACGGGTGGTCTACTGTGTGGTCACGTACGAATTTCATGTTACCGGGGGCGGCAAGGGGACGAATGAAAATCTTTTTCTTTTTTGCTCGGGTCAGTTTTTTTTTTGCTCTCGCCCACTATCTCTCACTCTCTCTCTCGCTTTTTCCTTACTGTTCATTAAAAAAAAGTAGAATCTGAATTGACTTACCAGGAATAAAAACGATAACTGCTCTGTCTCTCGATTGCACGACGCAGGCTCTCTAGTCGTGTGACTACTCTCTGTATCGCGAGTGTTCTCAGGCAGTAGCCGTTGTGAAAGAAACGATATAGGGCGGACTTAAAGCCTTCCTCGTTGAGTTCTCGGCCCCAGTACTTGTCCCTTTTCACGTAATGATCTGTGTCCAACTGATAAACCTGAAGTAGAACAATTTTTCGTTTAAATATTTCTTCGTATGTTTTCGCATTCATTTTATTAGTTTTTTTTATTATTATTGTTCCTTCGTATGTCCTTGCAGGCTTTTACGATCCCATCTCTTTCCCATCACTCTTGCCCCACACTTGTTACTTCGCTATCTCCACTTTCTCGGAGATCCCTCCGGACTGTTGATCACAGCCACACGTTTCCCAATGCACTACTGTATCGCATTTGCACGAGGGTACAGGGAAACTGTGGAAAACCTGTGTCGCGATAAAAATAGCTATATTTTCATTGACTTATGAGTTGCGTTGACCAAAGGAAAGGCATTGCCTGCCCGCTCGGCACCCGGCGCGCAAGCCAGTGCGCGGTTAAGAGGTCGCCCATCCAAGTGTTGGCCTAGGTCAATTCTGGTTGACACGGGAGATCGTCGAAACCGCAAACTGACCTCGCCCGCGTCCTTTGTTCTTTTTCCTTGTTTTCTTCCGCTGTTCTTTTTCTGATTGTTTTTCGCGCGAATTCATGAAGATGATGAATTGTATAATTTACCTGCATCCCACAGAGTCTGACGCCCAACGAGGCGGAGGTACTAGCCGCGCATTTCGCAATCTGTTTACTCCTCTTCTCAGCCGAGGCGTCGTCACCGTGCTGTCTCGTACCCATTTTAAGGTCCAAGATACACGGATGTGTATAACGCGACGTTATGTTCTCCAACAATAAAAAATCTGATTTTTCAACGAGCAGTCAAGGAAAACAAACTTCACACCGGGTCTTTCAACCTACTTCGTTTTTAGTCTCGTTTATTTTACTTCTTATTATCGACTGGATTTTCTGCAACGTTTTTTTTTTCAAGTCTGAATATGTTTAAAAATCTAAAACGTGAAACAAAAGAACAAATTTCACGGAAAAAAGTGAAGAAATCAATAAAAGGATACATTGTTTATTCGAGGCACTGTCCAAATGCGATCCCGACTTCAGCACATCCACCGTACTGTTTTTACGGTGGATTCTCATTCTGAAAAAATTAACATCAGACGATACTTGTAATTTCATCCACCTTTTTTCCTCGTAGAGAAAAGAAAAAAATTAAAAATAAGAAAAAAAATAACAAAAAAAAGTATACTCGTTTCTTTGTTCAACGAAAATGTCACTTTTGTTAGCTACGCATACCGTTTCATATTATTACGCGATATTTATATACATACGTGTATATCAAGAGGCGGGAAAACGCTTCGACGCTAAGTAATGAAAAAGTTCCGATGTATACATTTATATACACCCAGGTGTACAATGTTTTTCGTAATTATTTATTTGAGCATAAGAACATGAGAGTTTGAAACGTACGCATATATAAAATGAAATTCTATAGATATCGATTTTCTTTAAATACAATAAACTTCCGTCGTCCGGTAATACAAAACTTGTGTTATCGAGAAAATGATTGAATGTCGATACAACATTTCGATTTTTTCGCATTGGCCGGAATAAGAACAAATACGAATAAGTAAGGAAGGATCGTTACGTTCGATAGGTATATTTTTCATCCATTCATTCAATAATATTATATATATCCGCGTATGTGTTTGAAAATGCAGATAAATAATTTATTGTGTATATTATGCATATATATACGCAGAGTGTCCCATTTTACTTGCGCAACGCAAATAAATCACGAAAATGGAGTTGTATGAGAGCATCAGCTTATGGTTGCGACGTTTGTCCGTTTCAGTATTGGATTGTTCTGAATTGTCAAGATAAATTGAACTACATATTTGCAAATTGACTTGTCTAGAATTATTATTTTTTAGAATACGAATTTTCCGCGTGTTCTGTCTCATAGCAATGTCAGATAGTTCGCGCCCTCACACGCGAAGTTTATCCGACCTCGTAATCTCCACACGGTAACCGAAACGAACCCGAACAACCTTTGAGTATCGCTAATGCAAGTGATAGTTCAACATTTTTTAAGCGCTATCAGTTTTATGCTAGAACCGTGAGTTTGTTTTCTTAGATTCACTTTAAGGAGTTTCGGAACAAGTAACGAAATGCTACCGTTTGATTCAAATTTATACAGTAGATTGTTTGTCCTATTCTGAATGCAGCCTCCAAATTTCAAATCGATCGTCTACACCGTTTCCATAAAATGTACAATTGAAGAAAAAAAAACACTTTTTAACATAGGAAGATGCCTACACTTATCGCTGATCGATAGTTTTACGCACGAAATAGCGCGAAGAAATGAAGAGGATGTTATGGAAAAACTGTCAAACAACTCGGAAACATTGTGACAATCATGTCACCCAAAAACTAAATGATCCGTCTACACCGTTTATTAATTATTGACATTTTTGTAAATGAAAAACGTGCAGTTTTTCCCCCACCGACGAAACGTAGGGGCGAAGTATGGCACCATCGCATGAGTGCTAAATGGCGCGCGTGTTTGAAAACGACTAATCGCCGTGGTACGACTATACGCTCAATAAAATGCCTTTTTAAAGAGAAGTGATGTACTATATTTTTGACACTTGACATTTATCGTTCAGAACCGACGCGGTTTAATAAAGAAATGTAATTTTTTTTTCAATGGAGTGCGTGGGTGGCTGCACTCGCTGATGCTCACACTAACAAAATAGTTGTCGCCAACCGTAAAAAAAAAAACAAACTCGCAATACAAGCAGTGCGCTGTCGACAAAGTTATCAAGTATTTTTTAATATAAAATAATCGAAGCATATGCATTGATATAACATTTAAGACACGTTATTTATACACTTGTGTAAAAATAATAATAATCTTAAATGCAAGACTTGAAATTTATTTCACGTCGTTTTCGAATAAAATATTAGTGTGTATAAGTTGGCACCCTGCTCAAGAACAATATAACGCCCCCTCCCCCCGCCCCCCAAAGATAAGCTGTCCCGAAACTCCTTAAATTCGTATTTTTTCGGGGAAATTAAAAGTGTATGGTCCGATTTCAAATAATTAAGGTATTCCTCTCACGAACCCGAATATTTAATCATTAACTTATTTTCGTCTACAATTAAATAAAAATATACCTCAGCATACTGGTAAAATTTCAACCCAAGTTACCGAACATTTAACAAACAATTGCGACTTAAAAAATTGTCTAATTCATGCAACACTTTATAGAGATGACGTGCTGGCCACATTTGTCTATCTAATAATTTATATACTAAATAACTCTAGATGTCTTAAATACATTGCTCTAAGCATGTAAAAAAATCTGAAGATTCCGTACCGACAATAAAAACAGTCGGTCATCGAATGTTTAAAGAAAATATTAATGATAACACTTAGAAAAATGTGACAAGTAGAAGAATTTCCGTAACGGCGATATATTTCAGAGAAAATGTAAATATGTCTAAACCTACTAAGTTTATGCGTAATTTTTTATTCCAATTCATCGTTGGGTATAACAACTGATTATAACTTATTTGTTATTAAGCGCCACTGTAATCTACTAATGATTCAAGAGGGCCCTGCTTATACGCTGGCAAAATACGGCCATTCGCGAAAGAAATACTTCACGGCTGCCGCGAGATCCCGTAAACGCGACGATAAAAAAAAGGTAATTACTATCATCATCGATTATCTCACTCGAAACCGTAAATCTTATGTTGGACTTGGACGCGAATTTTCATCCGACGACATTTTCACGATTTATATGGACTGTACAATTAAAACGGGACAGACTGTAGATATAAATATGTATATATAATCACTTTAATATGCTCGCGTAAAATTATATATATATACTCGTAATCCATTTTGACATTAAAGTGATTTGGTAGAGAAAAAAACATTTCGCATAGTAATCTCCACATTACCTTTTTGTAAATACTTGCCAATATTTTGTAAAATGGGCATTTTGAAAAAAAGTGAGAAAAATTCTCCCACCAATGAGAGACGAATCGAAAAGTTGTAACGACCAAGTTCATGAAACAGATGTATATTTGCGCACAACAAAGAGATTAGGATAGAGAAATGAAGAAAAGGAGAATAAAAATACAGTGAAAAGAGAAACGACTCTAGATACATGATAAAAATGATATGAAAAAAAAAAAAAAAAAAATGAATAAATATATGAAATAAATCAAATAAAAATAACGCGATAAGAGTACTATTTTAGAATGCAATTATGATTTTTGTACCAAAGGTACGGCCCTTTGCGTTTTTTGCAGCAGGATTTTTTCGGCCATTCCCTGCGCACTCGGTCTGTGTGTGTTCGGGGGCCAACATTCGCACGACTCGGTCGTAGGGCCCACACCCCTTGAACGTGTGTGTGTAACGAGCACAATTTTCAAGGGCCCCGAAGGTAGGACGGTCGTCAGAGTACCCTAATCGTTGTGCCCTACTGGAAGTTGACGTTAAATCCTGAACTCACACACAGAATTCATCGTATCTTCACGACGAAATCTCAATGCTTTTTTTTCTGCAATTTTTTCCATATTTCTTTTGTTTTGCCTTTCCAATTGATTGAAGAAACGAAAAAGTGAAAAATAGCGACAAAAGAAGAAAAAAAAAATCTCACAGGCGCGCACAATGAGAACGAAATAGGTCGAATGATATCTGTACTTTTTTTGGCTTTGCTTTTTTATTGTTTTTCAATTCTTTTTTTCAATGGCTTTTCTTATTTTTCTTATGGTTTAAAAAAAAAAATGTCGGTCGTTCTCGACTTTCAATCGTGAATAAAATTACCTGAGGACGTCGTCGCGTTTACGTTTTGACGATGACTTTGTGAGCGGTGTCTGTTGGTGAGGCGATGCTTCTGCGTCTCGGAAGCTGGGACTATAACGCTTGTCGAGGGTCATCTCGCCACCGCTACTTGATGCCTGAATTACACCTGAAAAAACACCACGTTTTCGTCAATAAAACGTTACCACTTCGCACGAGTTTCCCGCGCGTTATTTCAATTTTCTTCCTTCTTGTCTTCAGATATATTACTAATATCCCTTTGTTCATTCTTGCAGACCTCTTACGAGCGTAGCCAGGAGGGGGCTGGCGTGGGCACACCTCCTCTAGAAAGCCTGGTGCCCCCTCTTCCAGAAAAAAGTTGATCCAAGATAATTAAACTCAAAAAATCAATTAATTTTATTTAACTTTCACCCAAACAGGCCTAAAGTAATAATTTAATAAAGCTTGAGCCATTGCCTTCGTCGTGATTTCGTAATTTGTGTAAAAAGTAACTATTTCATTACGTAGATTAAATGGATATTCAATTTTCACAATTAAGTCAACTGTGGGCATAAGCAATACATTAGAATTGCCGCGCGATACACAACCAGAAAAAAACCGGAAAATCAACATTTACTACCAAGTAGTAGATAATATCATTGTCAATCTAAAACGCCCATTTGAGAATCTTCCGAGAGCTCATGCAACTGATGCATTTTGTAAAATTGGATATGAAAAACGGCGAGATTTTCATCAATAGTTCTAGAAAAATCTTAATAAGAGACACGACAACCTTGGAAGTTTTTAGAAAATTTGAGAAAGCATATTAAAAAGGAGTACTGTTCTAACTAAGTTATATAAACTTTTCAAGCAGCAATAGTACTCCCAGTCAGCTCCGGCGGCTGTGAGAGAAGTTTTTTTTTTGCCAAGAGGCGGATAAAAATGTGGCTTAGAAGCACAATGCTTCAGAAACGATTCTCTTATATTTTACTGCCAGACATTGATAAAAAAAAAATTCCAGCTGAGAAAGTGTTGGGCAGATTTGCAGAAAAAAAAATAGAAAAGTCGTATTTTATTGAGTACCTACTGAAAGTGAAGTTTAAAGATTGGTAAATGGATTGATGAATGATGAAAAATTAGTTGATTTTTTTAAGGTATTGCAAGAGTTTAATATTAATTTACCATGAATGAGTTATTAAAGTAAGTTTCATATTTCAGGTGTGTTGCGTGATTATCGACTATTATCGGAATTTTATTAACAAAAAAAAAATTGTTATCAAAACCAGATTTGTAGGCCCCTTTTAGGTCTTCCCCAGACAAAAATCCTGGCTACGGCAATGCTTACGAGCCCATAATTTTCGCTTTCACTTAAACTATTCCTTCGCGGGGGGGCTGCAATAAAAATAAGTTGCAATCAATTATTATACCCAACGATCAAATGGAATGAAAAATTTCGTATAAGCTTTGTAGATGTAGACATCTTTACATGTTCCCTGTTCTCAGGTCGCGGTTACGAAAATTCGTCTGCTAGTCACATTTTTCGAAGTTTTATCATTAATATTTTCTTTAAACATTCGGTGACCGCTGTTTTTTTCGTCTTTACGGAACCTTCAAAATTTTTTTATATACTCAGAACAGTTTATATCAGATATCTAGAGTTAATTTGTATATAAATTATCAGATAGAAATGTGGCCAGCATGTCGTCTCCATAAAGTGCTGCATGAATTAGACGACTTTTAAAGTTATATTTTTTTTTAAAGTTCGTTGACTTAAAATTTAACAGTATACTGGGATGTACTTTTACTTAATTCTCGACGAAAATCAGTTAATTGTTTTATATTTTCGTTCGTGAAAGGAATACCATGAGGATGGACTGTCGGGCAAAAAGTTAGTCCAAAATGGGCGAATCGTGGATATACAATTCCAGGTAATGAATTGCCTTACAAATAGCTAATTCATTAACAAATTAACATTAAGAAATGTTAATTTCCCACTTTTAATAATAATTGAAGTCAAATTTGACGATATTGGCGTGTGCTTGGCGAAGGTTTTGTCAACGACTGTACATCTGTTTCAACTGACCAATAAACAAATTTCTCCATTTTTAAATTTAATACGTTCAGATCATATTATCAATAATTACCCAAAAAATCAATATATATTGTGTTCCAATGATTTCTATTGATTCATCGCTAAAAAAAGGCGATACTCCTCATTACTTTAATTCATTTCTCGACAATTACTCAGTCAATTTATTTGAAGCTTAGCATAATCAATCGCTCGATCCTAAATCTTGATGATATATTTGTCTGTTTTCCCATAAGTGACCGTGTTAAATTCATATGTTTATAACTAATAAATTATTGAGTGAAAAATTCTAAAATAATTCATGTATTATTATTTTATTAATAACTATCATTCCTCAAATTTTCAAGAATTTTGACGTTTTTTAAATATCCATCCAGTATTACCTTAACAGTTGTCACTTCATTGTTCCCAGGTACTTAGAACCCCCCCCCCCCCCCCCCCCCCCCCCCCGCCCCCTCCGAGTATTGCACACAGCCACACGTTTCCCTCATGCACAACTGTATCGCATTTGTCCAAGGGCACAGGAAAACTATATAAAACCTGAGCCGATACAGCACGCGTCAATATTCATACGGAGTAGCCACTATACACACGGTAGTCGATCAGTGCGTGGCTGATCGGCCACCGATCTGAGTATTAGCCCAAGCACCTACTGATGTCTATGTACGTGTGTACGTATGTACGTGTATAATAACTATTATTATATCTGATGAAATTTTCCTCGCGAGGAAAAGCCAGTATGGAGAATGAATTTTAAAAATCCGCGCGCGTTTTTTGTACTCGGCGGGAGAACAAGAGAAAATAATATATATGGGGTACAGTAAATAAACGGGAACGAATGAATGGACGAAAGATTTATATTTGAAATAAGTAAAGAATATAAATTGTTGATAAATACTCCAATCGCCAGAATTTAGAAAAAACCATCACCGGTGTCGTTAAAAATAATTTCTTAGTTCAATATCGAATTTTGACGCCACGGGGAATTTTTCTAGTTCGTGGTACTTGCACACTGCGCAACTTAGTTTCGATACGGCTATACACAGTAGGTGTTTCAAAGGCGAAAACAAAAGTTTTCATGAGTTTTGAAGGTAAGTATTGCTTTTATCTTTAGAGATAGAATCTATCTTTGATTTTTTTGCAACAGTTTAAAATAAATTCGTAATAATAAGTCAGAATTAGACGTATTTATTTACTGGTGCTATATTCTAGCTTCTTATCAGTGAACGGAAACGTGGACTCTGTTCTGATAATTCTCGAAGCAGAGTGAAAAATGTAGCTCATCCACTGAAAATTGCAAAATTAATTACTGTTAAGAATTGACTATGTACCTTTTATCAAACATTGTCGTAAAATAATTTCAGTTTTAATTTTGTTAATTTTGACAAAATTCAATTTTCTGTTCCTCTGTCGAAACAAACTTTGGTCGTTTTATGAGAATGTCACGTTAAGATGCAAAAAAGCTTTGTGTAATATTGAATATTAAAATCGTAATAACAAATATAATACTCATATGTATAAGAATTAATTTTTGTGGCACACAGTGATCTTCAAATTTAGCATCCAATAAAAGTGAATAATAAATCGTTATATATCGTTAATAAATCTATACTACGCGTTCATTTGCTGATCCTCGAGTGTCCATTTACTGGTGTTTTCGTCTATTCACTGGTGATTTCGTCATTTCGCTACTTATTTATCAACTCCTTCATTATGATTTGATGCAATTACTTCGAATATTTTTTTCTACTATCAGAATAATATCCTTTGATAGCTATAGCAAATAAAAAAAATTGTTTTCATAATATTTTCATTTTACAATCCATCTGAATCATACAGTGTGGTTGTTCGTCCATTCATTGATCGGTTCACCCTATATATACGGTGACAAATCTTCGTGACGTTATAGCTATTGTTATACTCGCGTATTCACCGATTGTACGGTCTTGAATTTAGCATAATTGAAATTCAACGAAAATCTTTAAAAAAAAAAGTATTATCACCTCTTTATCAAAATTTTGTTGATAGTTTTAAGGTATGAGAAGCACTTAAAGGTTAACATTTTTTTTATGCTTACAACCTAAATTTGAAGAAAAAAAATATATATTTTGGCTGATAACAAAAAAAAGAAAAAGCACTTTCGGTGCGTTCCAACGATGCAAATTTCAAGACCATCTGATCGTTTTCTCGGAGTATTGCTGACGTCATTCTCCCTCTCCCTCTCTGTCTCTGTTTCTCTCCCTCCCTCCCTCCCTCTCGCTCTCTCTCTCTCTCTCTCTCTCTCTCGAAGCGCACGTACGAGAACGGATTTGGTTTGTTCCTTCCAATATTTATTAGCAATTGATCTGAGTGTGTGCTTCAATGAATAAACAATGTTCGCTCGGTGATGGGAAAAAGGAGTGGGGGAGGAGAACCAGCAAGGACTGGTAGAAAAGGGCGGAGGGGGTAGAAAGAACAGAGTGATGAAGGGGCAACACGTAACTCGCGTGATTACAATTAAGTCGCGTGTGACGTAGTTCCACAAGGACACGACGTGATAATTTAACGGAGCACATGATTGGACCAGCCAGCGCTACAACCAATTCCATTCGCATAATCAATTCACAAAAGTCGAACAATAGGGGCTGAAAATGTAAAGAAATAACAATGGCGCGTGCAGCTCCGCCATCAAGAATGAGTTTAGGGCTAAACAAATGATTGCCTGTTGGTTGATTGCACTCGACGACAAATGATTGATGTTAAAAGAATGATTATTCATTATTAATAAATAATTTTTCGAAAAATATGGATAAAATTGTCAAAAAGAAGTGGCAAGAAAAAGAAACACAACGAAAAAAAAATGTAATTACAGAGACGAAGAATAAAATAATAGGGAATAACCAAATGAATACTTACCGTTATGATTCTTTTTATTACTGAACCCATCCTATTTATCGACCACCGCTGCTTCATTTTGTTCGATTATTCTTTCCGTCGGAATGAGCGTCGCTTTTTCTCGTGTCAGCGTGTCAAAATTGACTTTGGGTATGACAGCGATGAGACGCTAATTACTAATATTACAATTATTGATATTACATAATAATAATAACACCGATTTTTATTCTTTTGATATTGATAAAGTCATAACTGATTTTGTTCTTATTATGATTATGATGATTATTATTATTATTATTTGCAATCTGGTCGGTTGTTGCTTTCATTTGCACCTACATGTGTTATCGCAATAAAAAAACATTACCAAAGTTCCACACGCTATCATACACATACGAGAGAGAAAGAGAGACATATTTTTGTGCTGTTCGAGAATTTCATTAAACGAACATTGACTTGGAAATTTCCAGTTATCTGTACCAGGCAAATATACACTCGTATCGCGGAGGACAAAACGTATCGTGACTATGCCACGATACTCTTCCGGGCGACTCGATTCGTATACGTTACGCAACAACACAACACTGCTGAGAGAAAAAGCTCTTTTTTTCTGTCGTCGGAGATATCGAGTACCGATAGTTCGTCAATGGAACATGAACGAGAAAATTCATTCCTTTTCTTTGTCGTTCGGGAATAAAGAAAATCCGTCGATTCTGAGTTACGAGCGAAAAAAAAAATCGGAACGATACGAAGTGGCGCGAAAAAAAGAAAAGACCGAAGTTTAGGCTGTTTCAGTGGTTTTCGTTTTTCTTTTGGGGCTGATATGAGCTTCTTTGAAGTCCAAAAAGCATTGGCGCGCCTTCGATTCGAGAAATATAAAAAAATTTCAGATATTGTTTGCTATTGTTCAAAATAATAAAAAGATAAGGGAAAGTGAAATAAATGAACAAATAAAATGGCAGGGCGATGTGAAAGGGATACGATTCGGAGAGACGAGAGAGCAGTCGGAAATTCAACGATACTCATAGATAAACCTTGTTTACCCCACCATGTTGCGCAACCTTTTCACAAAAATGCAGGCATACGCGTTGCTTACGGCTGTATCGTTTTTGTTGTTGTTAATTCTTTGTTTTTCTACCTTGCTCAGGTATATCGATAACGATTGACTATTTTTGGGATATTGATCGGCTATCGATCTTACGCGATTACGTTACTAATGGAGTCGGAGTGTGTATCGTTGGCATGCGATGACAATTCATTTTCTTTTTTTTGTTAATTGTTCAATAATGTTGAACTGTGTTTAAATTAGGAAAATTACTCGAAGTTTTCTTTGGGATCTTCATTGGAGATCTCCAAGACCAAGCTTCGAGAAAAGATTCTTTGGATAGTAATGTAAATAAGCGAAGAAAAAGAGACGACGCTAGAAGATGCGCGGCTTTGGCGTTCTTCCATATTAAGGGGTTACACCACCTTGGCGATCGAAAAAATAGCTATAAAAATATTTAAAAATTTTGTAAAAACTATCAAAAATATAAAATAATTTTTATTTTTCACAAATACATTATAGTTTTATGAATAAAATTAAAAAAAAAACAATTCTAATGTCGGTGATATGAGTCGTCTAATAGAGCCTTCTTTTCAAACTGACGGCAAAAATATCTCGAGATCTACTCAATCGATTTAGATCAAATTTATGCCACATATTCTATATAATATTATCTAGAATGTAGCATACTACTTTTTTTTGATTGGATACCGCGTTCCTTTTCAATCAATTTTTAAAACTCAACACTTTGGTAAAAATCGGAGTTTTGCTTCAAACAGCTGTCATTTCTACAAAAAGATTTTTTTTTTAATTCCCTTTGCCTCACTTTAGCTATTACCTCTCTTTGCGGGAACTATTTATTTATTTTTCAACCGATGCCTGATAAAGAAAAAAAATTTCACCATCGGCAAGGATTTTCAAAAGAGGGTCCTGCTATATCGAGTTCTATCTCCGTCATTTTTTTAAATTCGTTTCTTTTTTTAATTTGTTCATAAAACTATAATGTATTTGTGAAAAATAAAAATTATTCTATATATATCTATTAGTCTTCTCGATTTTTTAAATCTATTTTACGTAACGCCTATTTTAACGCCTATTTTAGGTAACGCCTTACGTAGAGCTGACTGCGGAGAGGGCAGGCAGTTTTACTGACTTTTCTATGTCAACACATAGGGGAGGGGGTCCAGGGAACTGGAAATAGCGACGTGAGAAATGTCGAGTAGAATCCATGGGATCGTAAAAGCCCGAAAGGTCATACGAAGAGATAATCGAAATAAAAAATAATGGAGAGAAAAAAATAATTTTTCGATAAATTCTAAGGTAGAAACTTTATTTATAAACTCTCGTATATGAGTACCACAAAAGTAGGAGAAGGGTAACATTATTTTTTCTTGTGTGGAATATTTTGAAGCGGTAATTCTCACCTTTGAACTGTGGAACGAACATTTGTATGTCCTGGGGAATGTTTCTGTAAAAGTCCAGCTCTCTGCGATTCAGTGGCTTGCAGATGGTGTTCTGATTGAGGAGCAACAGCCTCGTGTGACCGCCGACCTGTGCAAGCAAAAACAAAACTCGATTCAGCATGAGTTCAAAATTCAAATGCGATTTATTTGACCTCTGGTGACCACGTCGAGGCCCACAAGTTTCCACAAAAGCTCCAATATATCTTCGCCTCGAGAAAACTAACATTTGGCGGGTGTTGTACCTGAACTTAAACTTCGTGAATATTTGAAAATATCAGTTCGTACAGGTTGAACCAGGAAATCTTAGTTAGGCGCGATCCAGAGACAGGGAGATAGAAACGATAATGATAATTGTTACTCTTGTTGTTAGTATTATTATTTATAAGTATTAATATACGGTTCTTGTA
This sequence comes from Ophion ventricosus, assembly GCA_963932345.1. Lineage (NCBI taxonomy): Eukaryota > Metazoa > Arthropoda > Insecta > Hymenoptera > Ichneumonidae > Ophion > Ophion ventricosus. The sequence continues at coordinate 5,160,782 of OZ010715.1, read as the reverse complement.
TTAAATAATGAGTATAAATATTCTCATAAATAATGAGAATAATAATAATCATACTAACTAAAATAATACTAAATTAAGAACTATAATCATCATAGGGGAGAGTGGTCCTGAGTCGGCACTGCGGGTTGAGCCGGCACCATGCTGTTCCTCAGAGATGGCGTGCGTGTCGGCTCAATTATTTTGTCGTATGACATGTTGGTAAACACTGACGTAAATTATGCTTACAATTGTCAGTTTAGATTGTTCTGCGCAGCGTGAGCGCGTTTATATTTTTCGTTTGTAACATAATTTTATTTTCCTCATTCATTCTGAAGCAGCTACAGGTATGTAAATATTTCAAAAATTTGAAATGAGTGAGTGCATTGGTTTCTTTATTCAATGTTCTAATGGATTGGTTTTGTCGATTTTCCATTCGGATTTGTTCGCGTGCGTAATCACGTGAAACGGATAGAAAGTCGTAGTGGTCTTGAGTCGGCACCAAACAGGTGGTCCTGTGTCGGCACCAATTTTTTTGATCTTGTTGCTTTTGTGTATTGTTTCTGTTATTTTTTTTTTTTTTTGCATTTTCGGTGTTTTTGCTCTATAGTCATGGGACGCAATTTCAAACGCAAGACACAAAAGATAAAATACGACGATAAGAACGCCAGTCTTCGCAGCCCTCCACAAGTGGATTGCACTTGCGTTCGCGTTCGCTACAGAGTTCAGTACGCCCCACGTACTGCGAATCTGACGACGATAGCTGGTGATCATCCCTTTTTCAATTATTTCTTTTTTCATTCAATTCAAAATTCATATTTTTTTAATTTTCAACATTGTACTCGAAAAATGTTTCCATATAAAATTGGACAAAAAATGCATGTTTTATTCTTCTAAATCGTTCAAATTCATCCATTTCCTGTCGTAATTTAGAGAATCTGCGCTTTTTCCTGCATTCGAGCGAAAAAAAATGGGGTGCCGGCTCAAGACCAGGGGGGTGCCGACTCAGGAACACTATTTTGAGAAATGATCAAGATGTACTTTTTCACTCCGCACTGCATTGCGACTCCAAAAGCCACACTACACCTTCGTAAATGACATTGAATTGTAGGCAAGCGATCGCTGTACGCAACTAAACACTTAGTAGCGCTATGAAATCCGATTTACCTTCTGTTTTCGGACAAAAAGCTTAGTGGGCCGACTCAGGACCACTCTCCCCTAATAATAATAGCTAAAATAATACTATACTAACTAAATAAACTAAAATAATACTAAATAATACTAATAATATTACTTTACTTTTATTATGGCCACTATTATTGATATCGGTATGATTATTGTTATCATTACATATAGTGTTATTATTTGCAATTTGGTTGTTCGTTGCTTCCTCGCAACAATTTATCATAGTGAAGAAGATCAGCTGTTTTACACAGTTAAAAATGTAATACGTTCCCATACACATAGGGGGAGAGAGACACAGAAGGCGAAAGAGAGAAAGGAAGAGAATTAAGAGAGATTAGATTTATTAGTGCACTAGGACCAAAATGTCCTCTGGCATACAATCCTCGTTTTTCAACCAATCCAAAGAAATAAAAATGCGACTCAATACAAAACAAAATAAATGTGGCCCGATGCAAGGCAAACGAAAAAGTGACACTATAAACCAAAAAAAAAAAACGTACAAAACAAAGAAAACGCACATAAAAATAAAAAGAACAACGCAAATAAAGAAAGAAAGAGTGGGAGAGAGAGGGGTAAGATTAGGTTTATTAGCGCACTAGGACTAAAACGTCCTCTGGCATACAAGCCTCGTTTTTTGAAGCAAATAGAAATAAAGAGACTAACACAAATAAATAGAGAAAGAGAGAGCACGAGGGAGAGATTAGGTTAGGTTTATTAGTGCACTAAGACCAAAATGTCCTCTGGCTGCGAGCCTCGTTTTTTCACCCAATAAAAAGACAAATATACGAAGAAATAAAAAAAAAAGACACTATACAAAGAAAAAAGATTTGGCTCGATACAAGGCAAGAGAAAAAGTGACTTTAAACCAAAACCCAAAAACAAAAACGTATAAAAGAAAGAAAACGCGAACAAAAAAATAAAGAGAACCCAAAGATGAAGATGCGGTTGTGCCTCGGTCCCGTGTATCTCTCACTTAAAATAAAAATCTAGGTCAAGAGTGAAAAGGAACGCATCAAATGCCGTGCTCCAGAGATGATCGTTCATAGGGCCAAGGGGGAGTTACCAAGAGTTTTCTAAATAAACAATTTTCCGATTTCCGGATCTTACGGATTTAGAAAAATAAAACTGTTCTAAATTTGGAGCAATTTTGTCATTATGATTATAGATTTTCAGTGCATTTTTAAACACAATTTTTATACTGTAAATTCCCCAATAAATCAAAACAGAAAACAGTTGAGACACCGGAAAAAAAAAATCACATCTTTTCCCCAATCTCTTTGATTATCCTTTTGATATTCTCGCTGCAGAAATACGTCGCCGTAATGACCATGATTTTTATCTCGTGTCCTCATAATCTCCGGTGAGCTCCTCCACTCGTCCCCGAGAGAATTCCCGATGAGTCATAACCCCCTTCCCCATCGACATTTCTTACCGCAAACTTTCAAAACAAAGCCATTTTGACATATGCGAAATTAAAGGTAACGGGCATGCTGGGAATATTTCTAGAAGCTTCGTCTATGGTTTATTCTATTTCGTATATCCATATATCAATTTATTATCATTATCATTGATGTTTTGATTTAATTTTTATTTAATTTTGTTTATTGTTATTATTGTCATTGTCGCGATCACAAAATCATTATCATTTAAACTTCTCGCATTGCACTCTTCCATGTTTTCATAAATACAGTAGCTCAAAAACCAAAGCGAATGTTTGTAGTTTCAAATTTTGAAATTACCGGGACGAAAATTGGAATATTTTGACATTATGTTTTTAATTCAAAAAGCAATTGCCAGATCCTTCATTTTGTTGTTGTTTGAGATAGAAAAACTTTGCTTAGTTTTGATTTTATTTACTTATTACTGTATAACAAATTTGAACGAAAAAAAAAAACATTTTTATTTAATTATTATTCATCAATTTTTTAAAGATCGTTTTTTATTTATTATTTTAAAATCCGATTTTTTTTTCATTCAAATTATATATTCATTAATTTCTTAATCGGCAAATATTGGGCTTACAATTGTACAAAGTTGTCAATTCTAAAAATTCTCTCGATTCAAACGATTTCGAGTTACTTTGTGGTATTATCAATATGCAGTGAACCTTGAGTTATACGTTTTTCAACGAAATATGATGTATGAATGAGAATAACGTAGAAGTGAAATATAGTATGTATCTGAAACTCTTTAGAATTTAAAAAAAGCGATTGGTCCATAATACACGTTTTTTAATACCAGCATCTCTATTATGCTAATGTTTGGTTTCTCAATTGAAAATTTGAATGGTAGTAATAAACGAAAGAGCGAAATAATTTTTTTTTATTTTCGCGTAGTATTTTTATTTAATGCGACTTTGTAACCTCATAGCTTTGACGTTTTAGACTAGTGAATACCAGAGATGCTCGTATCAATAAGATATATGTAATCACAGTTAAGTACCTGAATACATAGTACGATCCCAGTGTTTAATAGTAGACGAGATCAAGGTACGGGTTGTAAAAATTGTTCTATACTTGTCTCTTTTTTTGTCACCGAATACTGATTAACATATAACAGAAAAAACGAACACTGGGGCACAAAATTAATAACGTACAAGCGCGAAAAATGTATAAATGAAAAACGTAAAAATGAAACTTCACTTCATTCTTTAAATGTGGAATCTGACAGTGTCAGAGAAATTTCATGTGTAAAAGATAAAGACGTATAAGTGCAAAATGTATAAACGAGGTTTCACCATATACCAACATTCTTTGAAACGCTTATACTTTTTCTATAATCACTACCTATCTTCATTTGCTTTTCCTTTCCGACTATTCGAAACATTTTTACTAATACATAGATCGATTTATGATATTCTGCGTCATTAACGAATACGTTTGTTCAGCTTCTCTCAGCTCATTGATTAAACAATTAAAAAAAAATGTATTCCGTTTGTTTTTACTTTTGATCCAAAAACTTTACTCCAAGTGTTGCCACACCGACGATCATTAAAAATATTTTCATAGTGAATTCCAACTATGCGTTAGGAGATTCCAAAATTGACTGTATTTCAAATTCCGGATGGTGCAATCGAATCGATTCGCTCACTGATGGATTTTATCAGCCGAGCAAATAACCGATATACTTATTTTCGTGTTTGTCATTGCATTACGACAGCAGTGCATCCTTCCAGTATTGACTCTGTCTTTGACGTCGAACAGAAACAAATGTTTCAAAACAATTTGGTCGTGAATGATGAAAACAACAGGTTCGAACGACTATCTTTGGTGCGTAATCGAATGATATTGAATAAGTTCGGTCAGCGGAAGTAGGAACTCCAATGTGTTTACAACATAACAAAAGAATTCAGGATCTATGTAGAATATTAATCTTTTTTAAAACTAGTTTTTGCCTACGTCTTTCCCCGCGTGGACTTTAAGATGTGATCCAGAGAAGAGATAGACAAGGAGTGAAAAAAGGAAGAAATAAAGAAAGAAGTTAGTATCGTATTTCTCAGGCACGGTGGTAGACTGGCACAAATGACATTGAAGTTTGCATTGTTAGACCGCAACGATATCTTTTGAATTCATTTTCAATTTTTTTATTTTCATCATTACCCAAAACCTATTTTTTGGCAAATTGAGGTCGTAAATTTCTGATAAGAATACGTAGAAACATTTGAACAATCTTCGCAGCCTGAAACGGCCAAAGAAAATTGAATCGGCAAAAAAAAAAAATTTATTTCCGTTGCCTTCCAACGATGCAGACTTCAATGTTGTCTTACTGAGGTAAGGGTTGGTAATTAATGAAATAGTAGGATAAAAGTGCCAACCTTCAACTCTACTATCATACAATGTCATTGTTGTCTACAGAACTATGCGGTTTTTCAATATAGTTCTGTGGGAAAACATTGTGCGATTTATGGTTTTTGGCAAGCACATTCAAGTTTCGCGCACTCGATACTCTAGAAAAGCCAACATATAGTTGACCATGCGAGAAACTAATCCTTTCTCCGTGCACCCCTACACCCTTTAAGAAACTTATCTCTCGAATTTAACCCTTCATGGTCACGCTTCCAAATTCAATCACGGTGGTCACACTTGAGTCGATTTTACGCAGTCAGTTTTCATAAAAGTATTGCGACCAAACTATCTGTCCGAAGTGGTTAAAAAAATTACGGAACATGCTTTGAACTTTCTAGACGATGTACGGAAATTTTTTTTACGACAAATAAAATGGCAACGCTATAAAAAAAAAACTTTAAGAGGTGTAAATGTAAAAAAGATACTTTTTCGTTCAAGTAATCATAGTTCCGTCAATTTTCAATATTTTTACCTAAAATTTGGATGTGATACTCCTCGGATATGCTACTTTTGAGAAAAAATAGTAGCATAGTGCGCATTCCAGAAAAGGTATTTGTTCCGACGTGTGAAGAGGATAAATTTTATGGCATGAGGATGCTGTAAACTCCAGGTTAGATGGTAAATACAGTCCCATTCGAAGCTGAGAACTATTATATATTTACGCCAAAAATTGATAGACGGTTTGCTTCTACCCAGGGTAACCGCGAAGGGTTAATTGCGATAAAAGCCTGAAATTTGATTTTCCCATACAAATTTTAATACCCCATGTACCTCTAATTAGAGGTTGTTTTAAAAAATCCTAAAATATGCGTATTATTATTTGTTTTGAAGAATATTTATATCATGTTTCATGTTGATACATACAAGGATGCCAATTTTCCATACAAACTTTTACACCCCATTTTATCCCTCTACATCTTCTAAGGAACATGTCTTCTAATGTTTTTCTATGTCTTTCTATCTTCAGCGGTTTATGCTGTGCGTTGTCTATACGTCAGTCAGTCACGGAACTTATATATCTTTTTGCTAGATCCCCGAAAAATTCTTCATCGTAATCGACAATACATTTACAAATAAAACAACACGTATAGATAAAAGAATAAAATTCCCGGTTGTTAGAGAGACTTTGAACAAAGAATCTGCTACAAAGATGCAAAAAGTCCATCGATTGCCGCACTGGAGCACAAATATCTCGTGCGACCTTTTAATTGAGCGCAGTACCTATTATTGAAAGCGCAAGTTTTTTTCAATGATCTGGCCAATCGTATCTGGAACTCGATCGTTCGAACTGAAAAATGCAATTTTCACTCCCTCTAGCGCAAAGAATTCCATCATCGTTCAACGCTAATCGTCAATCGCAACGATTCATTATCGCTTATTTCAAGGAATTGCACACAGAATCGACTGGAATGACGCAATTGCCTTGTTTTTTTTTTCTTCTTGCTTCGAGCTCGAGTGCCACTCGTGTAACCTCCAACAAACATCGCAATATTTCACGTTGCGAAGCACATTTTTCCCCGCGATCTTTTTCACCCGTAAACACACGAACTTTCCGCCCTAAGAAAAAGTAAAAACACAGTTTCCCCACCCAATATTTTCCGATTCGTTTCCGTGACTTCAGCAATTCTGCGCGGAATTCGAGCGGAACAGTGCAAACGAAAACAAAAAAAAAATGACAAATACGTGTGAATGCATGGTTCGGAATGGTGTCTCGCGTACCTGATTATTGAGAGGATGTAGGGCGACCTCCTCGTCATGATCCTGTAGAAACGTAGCTGTCGTTGCTGACGACGTTGACGATGTTATTGTATTTGTGCTGTAGCACCGTGTTTCAGCCTCTCCCATACCCCAAGACCTCGTCAGGTATACCATGCCCAACGTACAATCCAACCTCCAATTATTATTATTATTATTATATTAAAGTTTTGTCTAAATAAACGCGAATGAGGGTCCTGCCACTCGACGAAATTCCGTAAAGTCAGCACACAATTTTTTGCCCAATCTCCTCGTACTTGTCCCGTGCCTAACCTCGATTTTTCGATCTTTGTCTCCCCCTCACCGCGCATAAATGTACGTTTGTTTTTTTTTTCTTCTTCTTCTTCTCTTCTTTCTCTTCGCGACAAATCTTTGGGGAGCTTCTTTATTTCTTTTTGTTTGTTTCGCGCGGAGCGCTTTCCGTCTCTCTCTTTCTCCTCACACCTCGAACGCGATTGTCTTTCGTTTTCGAAAGAATACAAAGCGCCCGAGGCTTTTATCGACAATTTCTGTTGGTACGAATGCGCGCTGCGAGCACGCACGTAACTAACACACAGGCACGTACTACACACACACGTATAACCACACGCACTGCACGGACACGTACACCGCTCGATGGGAGAAGCGCTTGTGCCGCCGAGGGAGGGAGAAGGGTATGACAAAAAAAAAGAAATGGTTAAACTAAAAAGAGAAATAGAGAGGAGCGCTCTCACCGAGTATTCATGACTATACGAGGAACACGGAACTGACAAAATTATTTTTGGATTTTAAAACACACGCGCAGGAAGCGGAAAATACACACGCGGAAGTACGCGTATACGTATACAAAGCTTTAATGCCAACGCGCTTTATTCTTAACTTCGTTCGGCAATGGCGAGCTTGCTCTCTCTTTCGAACACAAAACAGAAACGCGGATTTTTCAATCGTTGATACGCACGGATATTGGCCGCGTATAGATTACTACGAGCTGCGAGGATCACAGCCTCGATCGTCCCCTGTCACACAAACGGACTGACGGCTTGGCGCGTATTGGAGAAAGAGAAAGATAGATGGAAAAGTGAGCGCGGCGGTGGGGAAGGAGGATCTGTACGCACCGCCGTTATCGAATCAGCTGTAAAACGGGACAAAGAGGGGAACAGATGTACCAACATACTATTGCACATGCTACAAAAGCCCTGGGCAAATTGACAAACGAAATTCTCTAGATTCGCGAAACGAGAAAGTTGTCGAACGAAATTCGTGTCTTTGCAGGGAATCTTCTGATCGAAATTTGCCAATTGAGTTATTTTTTTCTGCGGCGATGCCACCCGATGGCCGGAAAAGCCGAAAAGAAAGGGATTATATCAATTTCCAATTGCTGCGGTCACGTGACGGATCTCCAAAACGGTCACTTGATCGGTATACAAAATGGCCGCGGATAAGCATCGGGTCGGGTCTCTCATAATTTTTCCACAAATGTCAAACCGCCGTTGACAGTTGAACGTAACAAAATTCGATCGTCAAAGAATTTGTGTACGCTTTTAAACGCTGTATCAAGATGGCGGATCCTAAATACGCAAATTTACCCGGAATCGTGAGTATTTGGGCGAATTTTTTTATTTAACTTTCTCATGAACACTTGCGCCGTACATTTTTGGTTATAGGTGTGGTTTTGTTTTATTCTTAATGCTTCGTTGACATTTACCCGTCTCATTGTTTTTCTTTCATCGTCACGACGAAATTCGCATTTCGAACGTTTACCGAAATTTGCGCATTATCAAGTAGCAATTTTCTTAAAAAACGTCCAAAAGTCGGCTAACTCGGTATCAAAAGTTCGCCCGGACGTTACCTCGAAGTTAGCGACTATCCATAATGATAATTGCTGGACACATGATAACATATAGGTTACTTCCAAGCGAACGTTTAATATCCATTTAGACAACTACAGTAGAGCGTCGATTAGCCGAACGTCAGTTATCCGAAACTTCAATTATCCGAATGGCGATTTGGATTATTGAAAATGTCAATTATCTAAACAATAATTTAGTTTATCCGAGTGTTCAGTTATTCGATCGATTATGCCCTGTATATTACGGCAATAGAGTGGTACAAAATGCAGCCTGAATGTTGTTCAATGCAACTTCTTCTTCTAAAACGATTGCAAGATTTGGCAGCAAAGAAACGAACGATTTACGAATATTATTGGGAGTACAAATAAGCGTCCACCGTTTTTGAAATAAAAAATTGGGCATTTATTGTGAATGAACGGTACTTTATGTTTTGTCCATCGCTAGCCACTACTTTTTGCCATCTTTCTGGCAGCGTATGGATACCACGTCGGAAGAACGCTTCATCTTTTGACGCTATCCACAAATCGACCCAATTTTTGATATCTTCATACGATGTAAAGTGCTGCTCAGACAGGCCGTGTGTCATGGATCGAAATAAATGATAGTCAGAAGGAGCAATATCTGGTGAATACGGCGGGAGGGGTTAAACTTCCCAATTGAGTGTTTCCATGTAGGTTTTGACCGGCATCGCAACATGTGGACGAGCATTATTATGCAGGAGAATAATTTTGTAGTGTCTGGAGTAGCAGTGGACACGTTTTGCCTTGAGTGCTCGGCTCAATCTCATCAATTATGTTCGGTAGAGAGCCCCAGTAATGGTTGCGTTCGGTTTGAGCAACTCATAATACACGACACCAAGCTGATCCCACCAAATACACAACATGAGTTTTTTTCCATGAATATTCGGCTTGGCTGTCGATGTTGAAGCATGGCCAGGTGGTCCCCATGATTGGCTCTTCTTTGGATTATCGTAGTGGATCCATTTTTTACTACCAGTGACTACACGATATAAAAAACCCTTTCGCTTATGCCTGGCAAGCAGCATTTCACATGTACAAAATCGGTGTTCAAGGTTTCTCGGCTTCAGTTCATATGAAACCCAATTTCCTTGCTTCATTCCCAACGATTTTAAACTATGTGAAATTGCTTGTTGAGTCACTGCTAATGTAAGTGCAAGTTCTTCTTGCGTTTGGCACGAATCTCTCTCCAATAATGCTTCCAATTCTGTGTCTTCGTACACTTTTGGCCTTCCGCTACGTTCTTTGTCTTCGACATCAAACTCACTGTTCTTAAACTTTTCAAACTACTCACGACAAGTTCTTTCACGTAAAGCAGCCTCACCATATGCTTTTACAAGCAATCGATGCGCCTCAGCTGCAGATTCATTCAAAATAAAGAAATAAATCAAAAGTTCCCGCGAATGACGCTTATTCGGCTCAAAACTCGACATTTTCGCACGAAAAAAATTATCTGATGCTGATACAAAATCACTAATATTTCAAGTTTACTCTCTTGCATATGGTCCATCCTTACGATATGACGTTTTGCATCTGACAATTTCAACCATAACCTCCTGGTAGGGCCATCTTTTGTCAAACGGCGGAGACCTATTTGTACTCCCAATAATTATTTTTAAATGCATATTCAACTTTTTTCTATATCATTAAATGATACAATGGTTATTTGCAATTTACCAAAAATGTCCTTGTATCATTAACATATTAATGTTCATTGTATTTTCAAATATATATATTTTATCATATTAAAAGAATCAACATTTTTTTCACCCACGGAATATTGCTTTTCGGTTATCCGAATTTTCGATTATCCGAAAGACGCCCGATCTCAATTGATTCGGATAACCGACGCTCTACTGTGTTTGGAAATTGTTACCTGGGTTGATGAGCCAAAAATTCAAACAAAACAAAAAAAAAAAAACAATGTAGTTCGTCTAGGTTCAAAATACTGGATTTTCAAACATAAACATCACAATGACTGGATCCAGTGAATGCATTTGGCTTCGGTATCAGTTTTTTTTTCCGACACTATTATTCTAGTGTTTATAATAATTTTATTAACGATAATTATAATAATCATAACGCACATTGAATTAGCATTGACTATTTCGAATACATATTGTCGAGGCGTTGCAACAAGAACGTTAATATCAAATGTTCAATATTATCATTATTTATAGCAATATTATTGCAATGATATATACATTTATCTTGTATACATATAAAACAGTTCTGTGACTGACCGACTGGCATATACAGGATGTTTGGCGTGTGGACCGACACAATTTTTTGAGGAATTGAGGGGGTCATTGCAAGTTTTTTCATCCTTGGACCCTATGTCCTAAGTATCACGGTTACAGAGATATGATTGTTTTTTTCGTTTTTTAAATAAATTAACCAAAATTTTGCGTTTGAATCGTCATAATTTTTTTGTTTGCGGTTGTAATAGCACGAAATAACTTTTGTTGCATGCATACGGAGTAAAGGAAGTCAATTTGAGCAAAATTTATAACTCAATGTTAATAAAAACATTGGAAACATAAAAAGAATTTTCTTAACCCTGACGCTGGCAAACTAGTATCTCTTATTTTGACCACATAATGAATGATTTTTATATGTAGCATACTGTTGGAAAGGGTATAAACTAGAGAACTTTTTAAAACAAACCTAAGTTCAAAATAGCTCTCAGTTCTTTCTATAATGAATTTAAAAGTTGACATTTTTCATACATTTCCACATTTTTAAGACTTTGGAAGCTCATGAGTCATTTTTTTTAAACTAATTGTATTGAATAATGATTTATTTATAATAAATATACATTGCAAAATACAACAGAAGTTATTTCGTGTTATTTCAACCACAAACAAAAAAGTTATGACTTTTTAAAGGCGAAATTTCAGGTAATTAAAAAAACGAAAAAAAAGTCATATCTCAATTACCGTGACGTGTGGTCTATGTGTGAAAAAATTGGCAAACAACTCCGCCCCCCCCCCCCTGACCAATCCCCTAAAAAATTGTGTCGGTCCATGCACCAAACACCCTGTAGACAACGTGCCGCCTAAAACACTGAAGATAGAAACATGAAATTTGGAAGATATGTACCTTAGAAGGTGTAAAGGTGCACTAAGAAAGGATTTTTCGAAAATCAACTCTTAAGGGGGTAAAATGGTGTGTAAAAGTTTTATGGAAAATTGTATTCCTTGCGTACATTGACTTGAAACTTGGTACAAATATTGATCAAAACAAATAATAAACGCATATTTTAGGATTTTTCCAAATAACCCCTAATCAGGGATGCAATGAGTTCTTGAAATTTGTTATGAGAAAATCGAATTTCCTACTTTTATCTCAATTAAATATGGCGGTAGAGGTGCACTAAGAAAGGATTAGCTTCTTGCATGGTCCAATATATGAAGGCTGTTCTAGCGTACCGAGCGCCCAAAACTTAAATGTGTTTGCCAAAGACCATGAATCATACAATGTTGTCTCCAGGACTATATTGCAAAGCGATATAGTTTTGCAGACAACAACGATATTGTATGACGGTGCTGAAGTTTGCATTGTTGGAACGCAACGAAAATTAATTCTTCTTCATCGATAAAATTACTTATTGGCCGATTAAGGCTGCAAAAATCATTCGAACGTTTTTACGTATTTTTATTACAGATTTACGACCTCGAGTTGTGAAAAGAAAATTTCAAATAATAATAAAAATGCAGAAATAGCAAAAATATCGTTGCATTCCAACGAACCAAACTTCAACGTTATATTGTGTGATACGGAAGTCGAAGCTTGGCACTTTTATACTACTATTTTATTGACTACCAATCTTTACGTCTATCACCGTCCTGAGAAATATGACACGTTACCTTCTTTCTTTATTTCTTTTTCTCTCTTTTTTATGTCTTTTGTGGATCACATCCTAAAGTCCATGCGCCAGTATACCATATATATTATGGTGTAAAGTAAAATCATCATCGTTATATTATAATATTAGGTGGTTGCGTATGAAGTTGATCATTTTTGAGCCAAAGAAAAAATAGTGGTTCCGTAGGAAAACGACCAACTGAATTATTCAACGTATTGCTCATCGGAAGAGAAAACCCGAGTCCATCTTTGCGCCAACAATTGGATTCATGTATGAAGAATTCAGGTTCCAGTCATGTAGATATTTTTCGACGTCTTTGTACGAGATGAAGTATAAAGCCTTAAGAGCTGACCTCATTGCGCCAAATAAAACCGTAATTGGAGGGAGTGATGCCTGAGAAATATTGTGGGTAGGGTAGGATTTCCTATGTACTCCTTCTAAGTACTCTTCAACCAGTTGGGCAACACGCAGCCTGGCATTGTGTGCTGCAAAATCAACTTGTTATGGCGATTCTTCGATTGCGGCCTTTTCTTGCATAGAGCTTGCTTCAAACGCTTCCGTTGCAGTCGATAATGATCCTTAGTAACATCTTCCGACAGTTTCAGAAACCTAGAACACCCCTCTTTTGGATAGTTTTCCACGGTCCTTGTTGTGCGTAGAGGAATCACCACTTTGGATGAGACGAAACCACTCTTTGCGGGTTATACTCGATGGAGCATGTTCGGCACACTCTTTTTTTAGCAAACGATGCGTTTCTGCAGCCGATTTCTTTTTCCAGGAAATTTTGTATCATAACTTTCTACAAATGTGACTTATTTGGAACAAATCTTGCCATTGTAAACACAATTAAAATAGACAATGTTGGAGCATTGAAAAAACGTCACCTATGAAGTACAGGCATGCCTATGGATTTATCATCATGTCTGTGTATTACCAACTGTTAATTGAGGAAATAGTGCGCCAAACGGCATTTATTGCGAACGGGCAGTTCTAAATGCAACCACCAATGCAATGTATTATATATATATTATTATGTAATTTCATTTTATCATTCTTATATCATAACCATTGGCGTAACCTAGGGAGCCGGGAGGGGAGGCTACTCCGATAGCCCAGTGTGCCCCCCCCCCCTCCAGTAGGTACTCATTTAATTGAGTACCTACTGGAAGTAAAGTTTAAAGACTGGTCACTGGATTGAAGAATGATGAAAAATTAATTGATTATTTTTTAAGGTATTACAAGAGTTTGATATGGTGTTAACATGGACGTGTAATTAAAGCAAGTTTGGTATTTCATGTGTGTTACGTGATTATTGACTATTATGTAAATTTTATTTAAACATTTGCAGTGCAATAAAATTGTTAGTGACTTAGGTGAACTATTCATGCATCAATTAGCTATTGCATGCGTCCCACATTTTTCGTTTTAAATCTTACAAGTATTTTCATAGCTATCAAAAATTCACAATCACAAATTTTCAGCACAATTCGTGTGGGATTATAAATCCGTATGGAGCTAGGAGAAATTATTTTACACTTTTTAGTCCGTTTTAAAAACGTGGTATATTAAAAAAAAACCTGTTGCAAACTGTTAAATATTATGTGTTATTTAAATATCTACAATATCGATTTTTCATATTATATTGTTTATATTATTATTATTTTTTTTTATTGGTTTGTTCCAGCCGTACAGCGCTTCCCCTTTTTACGAGCCCCTACCTCAACTTCGTTCTGTCGCCCATTTCACATCACCCCTCTATATCTCCCCGATTCCACAATTCCCCCGTCTACCTCCCATCCCCCACCTTGCCGCCGCAGCCGACTTCCCCCTCTGTATCGTATTCGACATGACATTTCTGCCATGGGCATAGGGAAACTGCGGAAAACCTATACTGATACAGCCGGTCCTAAGTTCGCCTCCCAGTCACGGAACTAGTCGTCTTTCGCCGAGAAATATCGAAGAAAAATATTTCACGACGAAAGTGACGCGACTGGGATTCGAACCTGCGACCTCCCGATCCACTGGCCAGCACGCTAACCACTAGACCAACGCACCGGGTTTTGTTTATATTATTGTATATAGATTTTTTATATTTATCTCGTCTGTCTGTTTGTTTGTCATCCAGTTTTGAGCTATGTTTAAAGTTTCATGTCCGAAAGCTCATACGGAAGTTAGTTTAAAATCGAATGTACAATTTGTACTGAACAGACAAACAAACAGACAGGAAAGCGAGTTAATAAAAACGTGGTAAAAAAGATGATTGTAAACGAAACCAGTTGTTGTCGGCCTAGCCCCTCCTGCCCCTGGCGTAGCCAGAAAAAAGTTATGTACACGCCAATGATTATAATAGTACCTATATTCTATTCTCATAGTAGTAGTATAACGATGTACGGAAGTCAGGAGTTCTTTGGAATTATTTCCTACCCTGAAAAATTATTTGGCGTTGACTTTGGTTTGTCATAAAAATTTCAGGCTTACGATCAAGTCGACGTCTATGAAACATCGGATCTCCCGGAAGCTGAGCAGCCTTCTATATACTCAGAGGTAAGATGTATACATATACAGGGTGTCCATTTGATCTCTGCCACCCGAAATAACTCGGTAATTATCGACGTCACAAAAAAATGTTCCAGACAAAAGTTGTACGGTGTGAAGGGGGCCATCAAATGCGACCATTTTTTTTTATTTCGGTGGAGGCGCTGACGCACAGTGAAGGTCACCTCCACTTTTTTAAAGGGAATGGTACATTTTTTCTTCAACCATCTTGTGGAGCACCTCAAGCCGCATAAAAAACATTTGGGGGTCAAAGTCGTTCAAGGTCATTCAAGGTCAGTATCAATGATACAAATCTAAATATCTCGAATCACTGCCAAATATTTAGTAGTGATCCAAGATATTTAGACTTGTATTTCATTTTAATAGGTGTTCGAAATTAGCTTAAAATGAGAGATATCGGAGATCGTAGTCATCGACAGCACTTCGAATACCTTCTGTTTGTTTGTTTGGGTTTGTTTGAGTAACCAAACAAACCCAAACAAACAGAAGGTATTCGAAGTGTTGTCGATGACTACGATCTCCGATATCTCTCATTTTAAGCTAATTAAAATGAGAGATATCCGAGATCGTAGTTATCGACAACACTTCGAATACCTTCTGTTTGTTTGTTTGGGTAACCAAACAAACCCAAACAAACAGAAGGTATTCGAAGTGTTGTCGATGACTACGATCTCCGATATCTCTCATTTTAAGCTAATTTCGAACACCTATTAAAATGAAATACAAATTTAAATATCTTGGATCACTACTAAATATTTGGCAGTGATTCGAGATATTTAGATTTGTATCATCGATACTGACCTTGAATGACCTTGAACGACTTCGACCCCCAAATGTTTTTTATGCGGCTTGAGGTGCTCCACAAGATGGTTGAAAAAAGAATGTACCATTCCCTTCAAAAAAGTGGAGGTGACCTTCACTGTGCGTCAGCGCCTCCACCGAAATAAAAAAAAATGGTCGCATTTGATGGCCTCCTTCACACCGTACAACTTTTGTCTGGAACATTTTTTTGTGACGTCGATAATTACCGAGTTATTTCGGGTGGCAGAGATAAAATGGACACCCTGTATATATGTATAGCCAAAACAAAAACTTTAATTTACTCACTGAGTGCAGTATTAATTAAAACATAACAATTTTGTTCGCTAAGGATGAAACGGATTCTATTGAGCGTCTTCACACGAGCGCCACTGAAGCATTCAACAAATTCAAGGGCAAGCACGTTCTCACTAAAGGAGTCGACTTTTCCGACAGAATCTCACGAAAGCCACGAACGGGCTACAACGCGGTGTAATTTTTCGATTGTTTTTTCAATCTTTTCGCATCTTTCTTTTTTTTCCGCTCTATTTCTTTTTTTCTCATCTGATAATCATTTGGCCCGCGTCCAAAAATAGATTTGGCGACTGGGAATTGCCGGGACAGGGTGAAAATGAAACCCCGATACAGAAGCAAGAGAGACTGCAGTTCGAGCTGAAGGAATTGTTGGAGGAAGTGAACAGACTGAAGGAGAAGGCGAGCGATGAGGCGGAGCAGAAGAGCATGGCGGAAATTTTGTCGCAGGTGGAGACGATGGGAAAACAATTGAATTGCCTGAAGTTGAACGAGACACTTGGCAGCGATCTCGTTGCGACTCTTGCTGATCCTCAAGGCGCCAGCCTGAAGTGAGTATGAAGAAGGAAAATGTATTATCGTTATTATTTCTAAAGGTTGCTCAGCTATCGCGTAATGTTAAGAATTTGCTGAAATTTATTGAGGAATTTACTGTATGATAACTCTGATACGACTCTCGCAACATAAAAAAATGTTAAGCTTCGTTATCGAGATATTCTTGAAATAAAACATAACATTTTAGCCAGCCCCGGATCTACAATTTTTCCGAGCCGGGGCAAAAACTTAACATTGGCGTCCCTCCCCTCCAGCATTTGAGATTAATGATTAAAAAAAACTCACAAAACAAATACACTGGGTGGGATTTTTTGTGACCGGAAGTATAAGAACCTTTAAATAATGTTGCGCTCTTTATTACCTTTTTGCTAATAACTTTTCCTGGTGTGTGATATTAATATAGAATACATACAAGTGCTGGCAATGCGTAAGCCAGACTTTACACAAACCTTCAATCTTTAGGACCCAGCAAATTTTACTATATAATCTTGCTACAGCTTTACACGTCGAACTTTCCTTTTCACGAACGAATCATTACCCCATCAAAGTTCGTCCGATAGGCATTTTTTTGGGGTCCGGCCACGTACCTGGGTCCATCAGATCTATAATATCGCCTTTTTGATGGCTACCCGACTGTAATAAGTCTTATTTTTGGTGTGCTAAGCTATGAAAATGAAGCGATCCTATTGGTTGGTTTCATACACATCCTAAGCTCACATCTCTGGTCGAAACCCAACCTAAGGATGCGTTCAAAAATCAACTTTGGATGCGTTCCAAAATCAAATGAATAATCGATAGTACGACGTGACCTGGCTGCTACGCGCTTTAATGAAACAAGTTTTTTTTAAACACATGAATTTGGCGCCCCCTTAAATTGTCACCTGGGGCAGGTACTCCGGTTTGCCCCGCCCTAGATGCGAGGCTGATTACAGCTGATTTGCGTAAAACGATGAAGCGCGCTACGACACGTGGCAACGTTGCTGTCGAGTCGGCCATTTTGAACTATTGCTTCCTCGTTATAAATTTCTTACCGCGGTTTCATAAAGACTATGCAAATATTTATTGTCATTGTTGTTATGTTTCTTCAGCATGATTTCAAGAAAAAGCAATACAACACAAAATCTTCGCAAAACGATAATTAAAATTTGTTTATTACCAATCAAACAAACTTAACGTATATTTGATAAAAATATTGAGGTCAAGCCGTGTTTTTCTTCATGTTTAATATATTTCATCCATAATTTCTCTTGACAGAAGCTCCAGTGCATGTATTTCGACATAACTTTCAACTCAATTATGCGTCGTCCCTCGACTGTGCATTGATTTTCCAGCTTAACTACTTTTTTCACTGCTTTCCATTTTCTACTTGCTTCAATCAACGATTGTGCTCTTTTTCACTTTGGATTTTTCCTTTCTATCTTTTCATTTGCGGCGAATACAGAAACTAAATTTGCGAAGCATGTTTGACAGCTAAGCGCTCAAGATGTGGCTTTCGTATCTGAGCTCAGTGCTATCAGCTACTGAGAACTAAATTGCGCGTTTGTCACATTTCAACTTGGTTGATGACGTATTCGCGATATAAATAAACAAAAAACGATTAATAACATTTCTAAACAGTCAATTATATGCATTTCACACATTTATTAGCTGAAATACCTTTATTTTACGTCACCGAAAATTTGATTATTCAAAGTTGGCAGCCGTTACAGGCGTCCGTGTCCATGCATATGCGTCTCCCATAAAGGCTCTGAGGAACCTGTTTAATTCCAATGTTCCTTCGCATGACCGTACGAACCTCCACGATCCCTTCTACGTTTATCAGTTCCGGCGAGAACCCCCCCCCGAATGATGAACGTGCAACAGATTGCCTCAATTACAAGCACATTTCAGGGAACTAACGACCCAGATAGAGCTGTTCAAGCAGGCCGGCACGAAGGAGACCGAAGAGAAGACGGAAGCGCCGAAATCACGTGACTCGTCGTCCAACGAGCCAGGCGCACTCAAGTATCAGATGATGTACATACCTGAAAAATCTCGTCTTCAAGAAGTCCAGAGGATCGCAAGTGTCGAGCAAAGAATCGCCAGGCTCGAGAACGTAATTGGCGCAAGTAACGAGAAGCTAGCGAAATTTTCGCAAACTATAAAAGGTCAGGGTGTGATCGAGGCGGTCCAACAATTGAGCGCAAAGTCCGCGTTGCTCGACAGCAGCCAGATCGAAGCGATGGAAAGTAGAATAGCCACGCTCGCCCACCAAATGGACACTTTGGCGCAAAAAAAGACCGCTGTACAACAGGACGCTGAGAGGGAACAAAAGATTGCCGAGATGTACGAGATAATGAAGAAAATCGAGGCGACGTCGGACGTCGTGCCGCAAACGATTAATCGAATGTTGGCGCTTAACTCGGTCCATCAACAAGGTGAGGATCTCATAAGGATAACGCGTTTCAAGACCAGTGAAGTTACTAGAAATTCTATTATCTTCTGGTTTTATAACAATCATTTCTTTGATATACCATTGTGTTATATACTAACGATAATTATAATAATAATATAATTATTATTGTATCTAATATAATGGTAATATTATTGTTATATGCGTAACGGTAATCATCTTAGTTCGCGAACACAGGCCTTAAGGTATTCCGTTCACGAATTCTTATTCTTAACAATTAACTGATTTTCGTCTACAATGAAGTAAAAATACATCCCAAT
The DNA here is from genome assembly GCA_963932345.1 of Ophion ventricosus. Taxonomy (NCBI): domain Eukaryota; kingdom Metazoa; phylum Arthropoda; class Insecta; order Hymenoptera; family Ichneumonidae; genus Ophion; species Ophion ventricosus. The sequence continues at coordinate 5,141,374 of OZ010715.1, read as the reverse complement.
ATACTGGTAAAATTTAAAACCAAGTTACCGAACTTTTAACTAAAAATTAAGGCTTTAAAAATAGTCTAATTTATACGGCTCCTTATGGAAAATTACGCGCTTGCCACATTTCTATGTAATAATTTATATGCTAAATAACTCTGGACGCCAGGCATAAACTACTCCAGGCATGTAAAAAAATTCTAAAGATTCCGTGACGACGATAAAAACAAGGGGTCGTCAAATGTGCGAAGAATATATTAGTGATAAAACATAAAAAAATGTGACTAGCAGAATTTTCGTAACCTCGACTTTTCGGAGAAAATGTAAAAATGTTTAAACCTACAAGATTTATGCGAAATTTTTAATTCCAGTTTTTCGTTGATTATAACACTTATTTGTAACTTATTTTTATCAAGCGCCAGTGTAATTGGCTAATGATTCAAAAGGGCTCTGTTTATGCACCCCCAAAATACGGCACTTCGCGAAAGGAATACTTTAAGGGTAACGTTTCGCATGCACTAAAAAAGCGTCAGTATTGCAGAAACTTACTAGTGGTCACTAGCGTTATCCGAATAGCGAGTTGACCCTAGAAAGCCCCTCACCGGTCTAATGGATCGACAGCAGATTTCGTATTTTTACCTACCGTGCGTTAGAAAAAAACGTTTGGCCGAACACCTGTCGAGGTAACGTGAAGAGCAATTCAGTACATCACTGAACGAGCCATACATAACGAAAGTTCGAAATTGGTCTGTCGGAGTTAACTAAAGAAATTTAACTTAATTAAAAAAAATATTTCTATAATTAAGCCCCATTTATTAACTAAAGAAAAAAACTTTCTTACATTTAACTGTCGGACTTAACTGAAGAAATTTAATTTTCTTAATTAAAGAAAATATTTCATAATTAAGCCCTATTTCCTAACTAAAGAAATTTAACTTTCTTAATGCGAATCAAACAGGTTATCTTTTTGGTGCCTCTGGGTATGCACTTTAAGAAATGGTTTTGTTTTTCGAAAACAATTTTCATTATTTTTACTCATTCACTCGTTTTTCCTTCGTACTATTATTATTATTAAGTGGAGTCTCGTATTTCGATTGTCGGTCTGACAGATCGTGTTTAACATCCCGGGGTTAAATCGCCAATCTTGTGACTACCTCAAACTACTTCGATCCGTGATTGAAAACACGCGCGAGTCCCCGTTTTGTTAGGTTTCTCTTCAGCACTCTGACTTTTTTTCTTTTCAAGCCGCCGAATTTGGAAAATCACTGGCGAAGCTCGAGCTCCTACAAGCTGACATAACGAACGGTCTCGAGAGCAACAAGTCGCTGCTGAAGGGCGTACAGGAGAGTTTTGCCTCGAATATGGAAGCGATACGCGACAACGTGGCGTCCCTTGACCAGAGGGTCAAGAAACTCGACAAGTGATCACACGCCGATTAATTGAAACGATACGAGGAAAACAAACAAAACACTCGCTTCATTCGCTAAATCGAACGATAATTATATGCTTATTATTTATGGAAGCTTGTATGGGAGAGTGAGAGGCAGTATCAATAAACGTCGAGGATAGCCCGAAATAAAGTTTCGTTTTCTTTGTTTTTTGTTTGTTTTTTTTTAAGTATTTTAGTGTTTATTTTTTTCTTTAAATTGCTTAGAAACGGAGCTTCTGGAAGAACCATTTGTTCTTGCCAGACTTGTACCTGAAAATAGAAGAATTTTTTTAACTTTTACAAATGGTTGCTACGGACGAGAGAAGACGAGAGAGAATATTTTTAGGGTACGCTCGACGAACCTTTCCTCCAGCTTGACGCGGGTCTGGAATCTGACCTTCTTTCTTTTCATTGGATCCTTTAGGTCCTTCGGCGCGACCTTGTCAAGGGGCAAGTCGACGGTGTATCTCGTTGGCATCAAATGGTTGTAGTTCAAGACCTGCAAAAATCCAATCAAATTAATGTTGCTTTAAAATATTGGGGTGAATAGATATTAATGAGAAATCTACAGGGTGTCTAATTTTGACTAAAACTGAAATTTCATGACATTTAAGGATTTTTAAAGCAAGGAATAGGGATTTTTTTCATGACTTTCTAGTATAAAAGTATATTTTATAATTTTTTAGTGCGACTAATTTTCTAAATTTTTATATTTATATTGGGCTCTTTGAAACAGATGTGTGTTGTATACCAATAAAAAGTATACGAAATAAACGAAAGGTCACCAAACTTTACAATTCCATGTGCAGTAAAAAATGTGATACAAACAGCATTTCAAGTTCGCTGTAAAGAAATATATTTTGGGAATATCTGGTAAAATATTACATACATTTAGGAACTTTGAGTAATATTATCTAGTGGCTTTACACGAATAACAAAGAAAAATTAATATGTTGAAATAACGAATCATTTTTTGCTAACACCGTAGATTGTCGCAAACCCGCAAAAAAATGTAAAATTACTTTGAATAAATTAATACAAAAATCGGCCATGATAAGGAGCGCTGCAGAGATCTTTAAAAAATCAGGTAAACTGGTCATTTTTCATGACGTTTTCAGGGTCGAGTGTAATTTCATAACATTTAAGACTTTTCAGGTCGGTAGACACCCTGAAAGAGTCCCCAAATTAACTGAAAACAGTTTGCGTGAAGCTGCTACCGCCATTTTTTAGAAATTCTCACGAAAAACTGGTAACCCGAGTAACAATTTTTTCAAAGTTGGCGAAAAATGTAACAAATGTCCGCCCGGAGGTTACCTTCAAATTGAAACGATCCAAAAAGATAACTATTGGACACACGATAACTCATAGGTAACTTTCGAACCGACTTTTGGTACCCATTTAGACAACTATTTGGAAATTGCTACCGGTGTGTTCATTGTGCTCACGAGGCGTTCGTTTCGAAAATAAGCGCCCTTTTAACGCTCACGCTTTTGCTGCTCTACCTTGCTGAAAGCAGCGTTTGTCAGTGCATAATGGCAGCGGTAATGACGTCACCCGTGACGTCTCCAATGCTTCTGCAAGTGCGCACAGTGTAAAGTCGAACGATGAGAGCGATGCTTACGAATGCTGAAAGCGTGTAAGCGCTCAAGTCGAACGCACCCTTAGTTGGCATTGGTGACGTCACACAGTGTATTAGCATAGGAGCTTCGCTTCTTTCCCCACCCTTCAAAGATGCTTCAGCAGCAACCCCAAATTAGGCTAGCACCAATGTGAAGTAACTATGAAGACGGAGAATTTTTTGAGTGGGCAGTTCAGGACTACAAGTAGGGTGGGTTCGACTTGGTCACTTACACGCGTTCTCGGTTAGCAATTTCCACATAGTTGTCTAAATGAGTACCAAATGATTACGGTAAAGTTTGCATCACTGGAGGGCAATGATTTTTTGTGTACATTTTTTGATTTCTTCATTCTGATGCTTATCCAAAGCGTGCATTTTTGCGAATCGAGGTCCTGAATTTCTAATAACAATAACTAAAAACGTTTGAGTGATTTTCACAGCCACAATGAAATTTGAATAATTAATAAGAATTAATTTGCATTGCGTTCCAATGATGCAAACATTGTCATCATACCAAATGTCAGCTTGGAAGTTGCTTACAAGTTATCATGTGTCCAAAAGTTATCTTTTTGAATGGTTTTCAACTTGAAGGTAACCTTTAGACGGATATTTGGTACACTTTTAGCCAACTTTTGGACAACTTTTTTAAAATTGCTACTCAGGTCACCAGTTCTTCATGGAAATTTCTGAAAAATGGCGGTAACAACTTCACGCAAACTGTTTTCAGTCGATTCGAGGGCCCTATTTCTAATAAAATAACCTCTACAATGAACTCTTGGATCCGACGTACAGGATTTCTTTTAAGGGATTTATATCCAAAAATTAGAAAAAATTTGCTCAATTCATCTCGTCATCACTATTATCTTCTGTTAGATCATAATCTTCATCATTATCAGTTTCATTATTGATTATTTCAAACAACTCGTCAATAATTTGGAAACGAACAAAAGCTTCTACTGCACCTGCTATCTTGATACTAGCCATAATATATTGCAGCGTAAAACCATAGAGCCATAACATAGTACAGGGTAAAACTTCAAGGGACAGGATCCTAACCGATGAAAAGGCACATAAAGAAATTTTGGAGATAAAAAAACAACAATCCAACTAAGTTGTCAAGCGTCGCCCAAACAAAAATGTATAAACGATCACTAATTAATCGTGTGGGCCCGTCATCAACGCTTCATTTTAAAGGCATGTACAAGGTCAACATAACCTCACAAATCTTCGAGCCACGTTTTCTCATAGATGGTTGAAGTTTTTAGGAAAAAAAACAACGCATCAGGCTCTGCAGAATTTCCTGATGCAGAGCTGGACGATTTTTTTTTACCCCAAATATTATTCAACGCTGAGAAATCTCTGTTCGACAATTTCAGCTGTCTCTCTCGCACTCGTACGTCGCATGGCGCATCTTCTTTGCCCTGAGGAGTTTCGACGCCAAAATCAAAATGCTTGTAGACGATTTAAATGTATATCGCCAAGAGATTAATTCAGGATGCGTTAACTGTCTAAAAATCGATCCGTTTCACAAAATAGTTTCGAATATTTTAAATATTCAAGTTAAACCTTTATCGATTTGGTAATACAAATGACACCTCGTAAATACCAGTTATAGGGCTGTAGGGACAAAAACTATACCGTGATTTAGATCTTTTTTAACTGAGCCAACCGTGATTGTAGTGTTAGGAATCATTTTACAGCTTGGAAATATTTTTCAACAATATTATGAATAAGAAATTGCTCGAAAATAATTTATACATGAAATGTTATTCGAAAGAAGTTGGCAGCCTACCGAAAACTGATTATATTTTCTTTCCCACTCATGCAGCTAAAAAACAGTATCGAAACTCCTCAATAATCCCAGTTGATAAATCTCAACAAACCAATCTCCGCAAGTTACAAAGAATCGTGCTCGACGAAACCTCCGTGCGACACGAATGTTCTAAGGACATTTTTTATCACGCTCACCTTGACGAAGGGCTTTATCTTGGATCGCTTGTGCAGTTTTCCCTTGCCCATGCGCTTGTGAACTTTGCGGGGATAACGGTCGATGCCAGCGACAAGAGCATGTCCATATTGCTTTTCCGTCGTACCGTCGTCAAAGTTCCGCATGACGATGGCTTTGCGTCCCGCGTACCGGCCACTGAGGACCAGCACGACTTTTCCTGTTTTCATTATCTTCACCATCTTGGCGAGCTGTGCAACAAAGAGAACAAACAGTTTTGTCAAAGCAGGTTTGGAAATCGCGAACTTATTCAAAGTCGGTTTAAAGACGTTTTGTTTTTTTTGTTGGAAGCCAGGGGTCAGAGATTGTAATTCTTCGGAAGATCGGAAATATTTAAATTCCTCGTAGATTTATACCGAAAATTTTTTTACTGTTTTTTTAAAACGAATATAAATTCAGTCTTTAATCAAAGAATCAAAATTTGTTTTTTTTTAATTTAAAAAATAAAAATTCGGTTTTTTTTAACAATAAAAATCACGGGTTTAACCCCTCTGGCCGAGTCATCAACGTGCGTAGTGGCTGGAGAACAGTCACATTTTTTGGAGCGAAAAAAGTATAAGCTTTCGTAATTCACTGTCACGTCAAATTGGTAATAGATAATTGAAAAAATAAAAAACGTTAGAAGCACAACAAAGAACGAGAATCCTCTCGTTCGTACGTGTGATGTCTGTCCGTGCCACGAACATGTTGACAGAGTGAGAGAAATATCCCGTCGTGTTTCCCACCGGGTAAACACAAAATTAAAAGACTTATTCTCGAAAAATCGTATGCACGTACGAAGCCCGAAAGTTCGCGCTCTCCAACGATTATCAATAAATCTTTTTGGCTACAATGATTATCAGGATGTTTAAAGATTACTGTGAAAAACTTTGGATTCAACGCACCTCACGGCTATGGAAACCGGAAAAAAGAGCCTAACCTAACTTTCGATGTCGCTCCCGAGCTTGAGCAATTGAGGACGGCTGACCACAGAGGTCGCGGATAGTAGATTTCTACGACTACGAGTTCCGGTCAAAAGAGCGTCTTCCTCACGGCAAATGTATTCATTTGAAGGATAAAATACAATCAAGGACACGTTGAAGAGTTTTTTTCGGGAATGAATTTTTACTATCGCGGCAATCTTTGAGAACGTAGGTTTTTATCACGCAGTTGAAAAACTATGAAATGAACATAATTTTTAATTTGTTACAAGTAGAAAGCGATACAGTCGAAAACTATAAATATCGATTTCAGATCAAAAAAAGGCAAAAGTGTGGTACGGAATTAAAAGTATGAATAAAAGTTTTATACGGCAGCTACTCAAAGTCAAACATAAAAAATCGCTCCAAGTATCGGATAATGAGTCTAAATATTAGTTGGACGTCCATTAATAACGTGAGCTCCAAATGCGGGAGGGGAAGTGGGTCTCGCAAAATCTCACCAAATCTCATTTAGAGGGAGGGGGGGGGGGGGGGGGGGGGGTTCAATAAAAATCTCACGTTAACTTTGTAATTCAGACAATATACTAACATTTTATAAGGTACAGGGTGCAAATATGGACATTTTAAGGCTTAAATTATTTTAGAAGGGAAAATATTTTAAGAAAACAAGAATAACGACAACATTGTAATTGCTTTATTATATTTGGTACACGGAGAGAATTAAATGTTAAAAATTACCGTGCAGTAACGGTAACCAGATGACAACCCTGAAACTTCGCTTATTATTACTGAGTAAAACACAGATTTTCACGAAAATAAAATAAAATTTCTTCTACAGATAGAAAATTGTACCAGATTTTCTAGTAAATTTTGATATGTAACAAAATACGCAAAACTTAAATTTAAAAAATATATAATATCAGCGAAATTTTACTGTGCATTTTATTATTTTATGCCTTTCAAAAATGTCTATAAAAAAGTATCGTCTTTATAACATTTATTTTAAGATTTATTATAAAATTTAATGAATGTTATAGGAAAATGTATTGTGCTCTCGGTAAAAATTATCGTGCGCGCTACCCTTCTTGTATAGTAAAATTTTAGCTACGTGTTTGAAATTTTCTGTAACGTGAGTTAAAAAAAACTTGTCGCATACGAATTATTATGCTTTTCTCACTTGTCACCACATTGAAATATATCACGGTAATTTTTACCGTGAAATTCACGACAAAAATTACTTTTTAATTCTCTCCGTGTAACAATCAGACTTATTAAGGTATTACTCGATGGACCGTCGGGCAAAAAGTTCGTCCAAAATGGTCGAATCGTGCATTTACAAGTCTAGATCATGTTGTACATGTTTAGCCTTACAAATAGCTAATTTAATAATAAATTAACACTTAGAAATGTTAATTTTCCACTTATGATAATAATTAAAGTAAAATTCGACGATATTGGTGTGTGCTTGACTTAGGTTTTGTCAGTTACTGTACGTCTGCTTCAACTGTCCAACAACAAAAATTTCTCACTTTGTAAATTTAATTAATACGTCCAGATCATCTTATTATTAACAATAATTTCCCCAAAAACTCAACATATATTGAGTTTTCCAATGATTGCAATCATTTGGAAAACCAAAAAAAGCATATTTACTCTGTTTAAAAAAAAAATATAATATATCAATTATTTTATTCAAAATGTTAAGCACATAAAAGGGCAACAATGCAACAATAAAAAAAAAATTCATCCAAAAATTTGGGAACTTCAGCCGGTGGGACCGGGTTTCCGGAGACCCCTCAAAAAAAAGTGTTCTCGTGGTGGTCAGGATAACTCATGATAGCTTAATCTGAAATAAAAAAACCAAATTTTTCTGTTAGTAGATAAGTAAGCTCCTGATTAAACGAAGGATTTTTTTTTTTATTGAAATTTGAATTTTTGGCAGAGTTGTATGCAAAATCGTTCAATTTTTGGTATAATTTACACTACGTATAGCCGTGTAAAATTATTTGTAATCGAAAAAAAAGTTGTAATCGAAAAAAAAGTCAATGCTATTTTGAAGAAGTGTGTAAAATTTCAATAAGATCGGTTCATTAGTTTTTGAGAAATCGTGTTCACCGACGTTAAAAATAATGTTTTGAGAAAAATGCTCCTAGACTTTTATTCCGTTTGATTTTGGGAGAATATTCTAGACATATTGTACTATTAGATAATAAAATAAAAAAATGGATTTTTTTTTAATTTTCAAGCCCACGTAACCCCTTAATTCATCGTTGAAAAAGGAGGTACTCCTCATTACTTTAATTAATCTTTCGACAATTACTCAGTCAATTTATTTGCAACTTAGCATAATAAATCGCAAGATCCTAAATCTTAATGATACAATATTTTCAGATTTTACGGCGATTTAGTTCCATTCGTTTTGCAACCATCAACGTCTGCAGAAGCTTTTTTCCCATAAGCGACCGTGTTCAATTTATATGTTTATAACTACTAAATTATTTAGCGAACAATTCTAAAATAATTAATGTATTATTATTCTATCAAGAACTATCATTCCTCAAATTTTCAAGAATTTTGGCAATTCTTTAATATCCATCCAGTAATACCTTAAGTATATATATCCTTTGTAATAAACATTTTTTTTAAATCTGTGAAATGTCGATATTTCCAGACTGGTCGGTAAATATGGGCGGGTACGTGTCCATATTAACAGTATGAAATCAAAATAAACAAATGTTCTTATTACTCTTCTTATTCTATTCTTAGGGATTAATTAATTTATTGCTTCATTATCGTCATTAATTTTAAACAAATGTTTTTTCTGTTCATCTTAATAGATTCTTTGGAGTCAAGTTGCCCATGGATCGAGTAGGGAAGGTGGTGTGGGAGCACTACCCTACCCTATTTTTTTTAAACTAAATAACACTGAATTAAAGCCGTTATAGTGCACCTTAAAGGTATTGTCATTTTTCTCCTCTTCTTCACGGAGAGAATTAAAAAGTAATTTTTGTCGTGAATTTCACGGTAAAAATTACCGTGATATATTTCAATGTGGTGACAAGTGAGAAAAGCATAATAATTCGTATGCGACAAGTTTTTTTTAACTCACGTTACAGAAAATTTCAAATACGTAGCTAAAATTTTACTATACAAGAAGGGTAGCGCGCACGATAATTTTTACCGAGAGCACAATACATTTTCCTATAACACTCATTAAATTTTATAATAAATCTTAAAATAACTGTTATAAAGACGATACTTTTTATAGACATTTTTGAAAGGCATAAAATAATAAAATGCACAGTAAAATTTCGCTGATATTATATATTTTTTAAATTTAAGTTTTGCGTATATTGTTACACATAAAAATTTACTAGAAAATCTGGTAAAATTTTCTATCTGAAGAAGAAATTTTATTTTATTTTCGTGAAAATCTGTGTTTTACTCAGTAATAATAAGCGAAGTTTCAGGGTTGTCATCTGGTTACCGTTACTGCACGGTAATTTTTAACATTTAATTCTCTCCGTGTTCTTTCACAGAAACAAATGTATTTGATAGAACACTCTATCAGTGAGTCTTTACGAGTGGTATGAAGCAAAACATATAAACATATCGAATAAATGTAATCATTTAAAAATTATGGGGAAAATCTCACGTGCGGGGGAGAGCCTCCACATCTCACCGAATCTACCAGGGGGAGGGGATTGGGTGCAAATTAAAGAAAAAACACCTCACGTAATTAATGGACGTCCCTTTGTACGAGTGTAGGATAAAAAAGTCTAAGATAACTAGTATTTTGAGTATTTCTATAAATTTTAGCGAAATCGATTAGGAGGCTACATTCACCTAGAGGCTCAAATAAAATGTCGAAATTCGGATTTTTTTTCTGAATAACGATTGGTGGAAATTAAATGCATTTTTGTTAACACAAAGGTTAAAGTTTTGTTAACAAAAATCATTGAAAAGTATAGATCAATAATAAAAACATGGCCGCCGGCAGATGCAATTTTTTTCGCGACGTTCTGCGGTGAACACTTTCTAGCTGAAACGGTCGATCTATTAAAAAAAACCAAACGGGTTATTCAAGTTCACAATAAAAACGACTCGTCTACGATCGCCGATTTTTTTACAATAATTGGCGACGAATTGAAACTCGAGTATAAAAAAATATATGAAACCAGTCGTCATTCGTACATAACTATTACAAAATGAAGATCGATTAAAAAAAAACCCAAACAAACCCAAACAAAATGAAGATCGATTAAAAAAAAAGCGTAGTGGTCCACGACCTCTAAATGTTTCTGAGCGTATTTCTTATAAATATAAAAACAATCGATCAAGTGATTTTCGAGGTATGATGTCCACCGGCCTCGAGAACAGCATTTTGGGAAAAACCCGATTATAGTTTGAAGTATGATTTTGCTTAATTAAAAGTTGAAAATTCTTTACTTAAAAAATTACCACAGAATTTTTTCTTCAAAATTGCTCTACTTCGATTTTTTTTATACCAATAATTTCCTAATTTTTTTATTTTAATTTTCAATCATTATTGTTCAAAAATGTATGCAATTTCAAATTAAATTAATTTGCAAAGATTTGAAAATTGAGTTTTCGAAAGTTAATTTAATGTCAATAATTCATTTTCGTAATTTTTCTCCAAAATGTTACTTTAAAAATCCTTTACTTTGAGAAAAGTTAAAACTTCCAGGGCCATATAAAGTACCCTCAGCAGCAATCGCAGCTTTATGGAAAGAGGATCGTCTATTAATGGTTAGATCGGAACCTTTAACCCTTAGTGTGCATCCGGGGTCAGCCTGACCCCAAAATTTTTTTCTTACCTGTAGCGCTTTTTTTTGCGTACCATCAACTTTAAGCACGTTTTTGAACAATTATAAAAGCTTTTTTTGGAAATCTAACTTCGCGGCCTTAAAGTTTGATCGATTCACTGCAAAAAGTGACTCAAACTTTTTTTCCGAAAAGCGCATAGTTACCGAGATATTCGAGGTCAAAAATGGCCTGGGGTCAAATTGACCCCATGTGCACGAAATGATTTGCTGTGAAGGTGTGCACACTAAGGGTTAATCGAGGATCGAAATTTTAATGGTTGACAAAATGTCAACGAAAGTTTAACTCTTATCGGTTATCGGTACGTTGGCGTAAAGTTGCCACATCGATATATCCAAAAGATATCCTCTTAAGGCCAAGTGTCACACCGACCGAGCGGCCATGAGTGCGAGAGAGATAGCTGATTTGCAGATTCCCAATGATTTCTGAAACGGTTGATTTTTGGGAAAAAAGAAAAGAAACACGTTCCGCTCTGTTGAACGACGAACAACCGCTTTCTCTTCTTTTGCCCGAAATATGATCCGTCTAGGAGAAAACTTGGCAGTAGGATTTTTACCGACTGGACGTGTGACACATGGCCTTAAGGCCAAGTGTCACACCGACCGAGCGGCCATGAGTGCGAGAGAGATAGCTGATTTGCAGATTCCCAATGATTTCTGAAACGGTTGATTTTTGGGAAAAAAGAAAAGAAACACGTTCCGCTCTGTTGAACGATGAACAACGGCTTTCTCTTCTTTTGCCCGAAATATGTTCCGTCTAGGAGAAAACTTGGCAGTAGGATTTTTACCGACTGGACGTGTGACACATTGCCTTAAAGGCATAAAAATGCCAAGATGCCACTGGCATCTAAAAGATGTCCAATAGACATCCCAATAAGGTTAACAAAACGACATCTAAACGGTATAAACGAGTACTATCGAACGGATATTTATTTATTAACGATATATGTGTATATATATCGCTAATATATAACGATATCCTATCCATTCCTTTATAAAAATGAACTTGAATCGCGAATATTTAATATGGCTGGGAATTTTTAACATTTGAATAGTCTGGGCGACCATAAGTGCGAAAGAGATAGCCATATGCAGATTGCCAGAGCTATTCGAGAATTCGTTTTGGATTTTCGGTTGAAAACGTCTGCGATCATATAGCCGGCAGCTGATATCGCAGGGAACTTTCTCATCGAATCTCGAAAACGAGTATCACCTTGAAGATAAAAGTTCCGGCGTAATCTGGCAGATGGCGCTGTCGCCACAATAAAAAACGCAAATTCATTTCAACAGTAACATATCAGTCGTGCTCGATGACGTCCCATGTAAATTTCTGCAGTTTGATGATAAATCGTTCGTCATCGTTATCAATAAATGCGGATCGAAAGAGACAATGAGGCTCCGAAGCGTTCACGAGGTCTTCAGATATTCGTACCTCGTCGCGACATCCAACGAGTACGTATCTTTTATTTTTCTTCTTGTTTACCTCGCCCAACTTTATCGATCGAGCACAGGTCGTGCACAATTCCGCGGTGACGAAAATACTCGAGAGCACGATAAAAAACCTGTAGAGTTTGGCGATATACAGCGTGTATTGTTTTCAATGGAATCCGGCTGCAAATCGATGACCTTGAATCTATTTCTTTTTTCGTAAAGTGAAGAAGCCATCGATGACGCAATCGCGCGGCAAACAAGTGCGCGAGAGAGCACATATATATTTTGGAAAAAACAAAAAAGAAACGAACGCACGCAAGCGGGCGTCATGTTGCACAGATAATCACGTGGCTTTATCGCGCGATTAAATACACGAGAAAAAGAATTAAAAAAGTAGAATATTGAGACCCCCTGCGAATGCTCGTGATTACGCATACATTGCAAGTAAGCAACACTTGCGTATATATGAGATATCGACCATCTACACTTTTTTCTTTTTTATTTCATTTGGTATCGATGAGTTGATAGACGTTCAAGCGCGATGCGGATAAATCTCAATTTGAAGATTAAACATCGAGAAATTCCTCTTCTTTGTTTGCACAAAAACGAAGATATCGAGGATTATTAAAATTCCCCGAATTTCGTGACCTTGGCTCCACAGCGTGCTGACAAAAAAAAAGTGTCCAACGCGAAGCAAAATTCTCTCTTCAAATAACAAAAAAGAGGTTAATTGCTGGCAGATGAGGGACGTATTAATGTGATGATATTGAAATAATCTGGCAATGACGCGTGTACAGATGGAAAGTTCACATACGCTCGATCAGAAAATAAATCTTTTTCTGTTTTTTTTTTGTTGCGAGTCTCGACGAACTCACGTTTTGCGGGACGATTTTGCCGACGGTTTTCGAGCCAGAAAAAGATAGGGCGAGTCGATTTACCGGGTTCGATTAGAAGGCGGTTCGGCACGAACGGCAAAGCGATTCGACGTACAGGGTGTTTCGTTTCGATGCTGCGCGATCGTGTACAGGTACGCCAGGTACCCTTTTCGGTTGTCGGATGCCGCGGTGGACATTGTTCTTTGTGTTGGTTGGTTTTAATTATTCGATTATAGAGACTATGCACAATCCTCTAATGAATGTCTGTTCCGTGGAAGTTTCTCCCCGCAGCATGGCGCTGCAATAAAAGCGCTTTTGTATATGGCAACGAGAACATGACGCGAGTTAAGGAGGTTGCTCAGCTATCGCGTAATAATGAGACTTTGCTGAAATTTATTGAGGATATTTGCGAAGAGGTATTACGACTCCGTGCAAAATTTCAAGTCATTCGTTTGCATGATTGTTGAGCAATTAATTATTGAAGGCTTTAGGCTTTCATACACGGGTGACATAACAAAAGCTATACGATAATTCTGATACGACTCTTGTAACATAATAAAAATAATGAAAATTGAATACAAATAGACGGAAAAAATTCTTGTTATACACTGCCGGCCAAAAGTTTGAGTACACCAGTCGAAATTTCTTGTCGCACTAAAAGTTAGATAGCGGATTCAAAAATAAAGATAATCAAATTTCCCAAGCGGCGTTTTAAAGAGGACAAATTTACCTTCATTTTGCCCCTTTAGAAAAATGTTTACAATTTTTTTTGGACCCGGTACGCCATTTTGAAAATGGCTATTTTTCAGCTTTTTTTTGCACGTCTAAAACTGCCCGTATAACTTCCGGCGAATTTTTTCGCTCGTTATTTCCATGACAAACTTGAAGAGGGTATCAAAACCTACATTTTCGTTTTTCAGAAAGTTTCGTACGATTTTTTTTCACCCCAGTATTGCATTTTTAGCTAAAAAAGACATGTTTTAGAAAAATAGGCGTGGTCCAATAACTATGGGGTTTCAGAGAAAATATCAAGAGGATAAAAAGTTGCATAGGTTCACACTGAAGTAACCAGAATTTTTTCAGAATTTTTTTTGAAAATTTTTTTTTTTCACAATTTTTGGTCGTGACTCTGATGAGTGGAGGGGCTCCATTTGGGAATTATGGGGTCTAGGACAATCTGTCAAGAAAGAAAATTTGTTTACTTTTTCATTTTTAATTAACTACAATTTTTTCAGAATTAAAAAAAAATTATTTTAACAATTTTTTCAGAATTTTTAAAAATATTATTTTAACAATTTTTTCGACTAGAACTCAATCATCTCGATATTCATTTTTTTTGCGATAATTCAATATGATATGCCTTGATTGCATAAAGTAATAATCATGCCTCGTTTTTTAATACGAAGTTCTCTATATTCAGTCAATTTTACACGTTAAAACTTTTTGGAGCAGGAAAAATTTAAAAAAATTCTCAGATAAATTCAACCGAGGATGATTCTCCAAGTTCTAGTCGAAAAAATTGTTAAAATAATATTTTTAAAAAATTTAGAAAAAATTGTTAAAATAATTTTTTTTTAAATTCTGAAAAAATTGTAGTTGATTAAAACGAAAAAGTAAACAAATTTTCTTTCTTGATAGATTGTCCTAGACCCCATAATTCCCAAATGGAGCCCCTCCACTCATCAGAGCCGCGGCCCAAAATTGTAAAAAAAAAAATTTTCAAAAAAAATTCTGAAAAAATTCTGGCTACTTCAGTGTGAACCTATGCAACTTTTTACTCTCTTGACATTTTCTCTGAAACCCCATATTTATTGGACTATGCCTATTTTTCTAAAACATGGCTTTTTTTAGCTAAAAATGCAATACTGGGGCGAAAAAAAATCGTACGAAACTTTATGAAAAATGAAAATGTAGGTTTTGATACCGTCTTTAAGTTTGTCATGGAAAAAACGAGCGAAGAAATTCGCCAGAAGTTATGCGGGCAGTTTCAGACGTGCAAAAAAATCTGAAAAATAGCAATTTTCAAGAAGGCGTACCGGGCCCAAAAAAAATTGTAAAAATTTTTCTAAAAAGGCAAAATGAAGGTAAATTTGTCCTCTTTAAAACGACGCTTGGGAAATTTGATTATCTTTATTTTTGAGTCCGCTATCTAACTTTAAGTGCAGCAAGAAATTTCGACTGGTGTACTCAAACTTTTGGCCGGCAGTGTATTTATGAATGATTTCAACGAAGAGTGAAGCGTTTTGTCTGCCTCGTTAGCGAGATATTTTCGAAACAAAACATAAAATTGTAGCTGATTTTCGTGAAACGATAAAGCGCGCTACGACACGTGGCAACGTTGCTATCAAATCGGCCATCATGAATAGGCGCCACAATTTGAAACGCACAGAGTATTGCTTCCTCATTATAAATTTATTACCACGGTTTCATAAAGAGTATTTGAATATTTCTCGTCACTATTGTTATTTTTGTTTCTTATGATAACAACAAAGTTATTTTTCCTGTCTTTCTTCATGTTTGATATTCTTTATCCATAACTCTTCGTGACAGAAGCTGTAATGCATGTGTTCTGACATAACCTTCAAATCAATTATGCGTCGTCCCTCGACTGCGAATTCATTTTCCGGCTCAACTACTACTTTTTTTCGCTGTTTTCTCTTTTGTACCCGCTTCAACCGTAGATTATACTGTTTTTTTACTTCGGATTTTTCCTTTCCATCTATTCATTTTCATCGAACACAAAAGCAACATTCGCTGAGAAAGTTTGACAGATGAGTGCTCACTATGTGACGTTCGTGTCTGAGCTCAGTGCTACCAATTATTGAGAGCTGAATTACGCGTTTGCCGCAATTCAACTTGGTTAATCACGTATACGCGATATAAATAAACAAAAAATGATTAATAACATTTCCAAACAGTCAATTGTATACATCCCACATATTTATTAGCTGAAATTTGTTTATTTTACGTAACCAAAATTTTGATCATTCGGGGTTGGCAGCCGTTACAGGTCCGCTATTTCATAATTATGGCAATATCCGTGGCAACGCTGTCAGCCGCTTCCGATAAATGTCAAAAGTGTGTTTGTCTGCTGCCGTGTGTGTAAGCATGTGTTGTAGTGTGTGTGCAATGTGCGTATTGTAACTTCGGTCTTACATACGATATGGAGTACAAAAAACGCCCGCAAAGATAAAAAAGAATGATAAAAACTTCATTATATAATATTTAATCCATAATTATTTATCATTAATGAGCAAATTTCTCGCGTGAAGAACCTACAACTTTTGTCGTTGCATTCAAATTGACGGGCTCGATTCGGCCTCCCGGATACGAACACAGCTGACGGCATGCGGTTTTGCCAAATCTACGCCATATCTCCCGCCATGGCAGACACGACTAGCGAACGCAAAAATTAGTCGATTCAATCGATAATATCTGCTAGAAATATCCCGCAACCTATATTTTGTATGCAACATACGTGACCGCGACAGTTTTCTTGTTATTTATCGCTTTTCGCATAGCTCGTATCTATTCGCGAACTACTATTATTTTCATCACAAAGTTCGATCCTCACGGATTCCCTATATGGTATGGGTTAAATGCATTGATTTCGTAAATTAATTATTATTGTATCTAGCCGGTAAGGCATGCTGAGTTTTCGCGGACGTCATTCTATATGTCTATACTACAGCATACAAAAAAAAATCCATTTTTTTTCTAATAAGGAGGTTCGTGCACATACTACCTTGAGCATACGTGTTCCCCTCTTGCCGCCTGCCCCGCAAAGATCCTGAGCACCCTCCTTAAGGTAGTACTTTCCAAAAATGGTCCCAGACAGAAAGTTTTTATTTTTGAAACTAATATTGTTCCGGATATCCAAGACAAGTTGGTAAAATGTCAACCACATCGACCGTCCCGTTACCGAGATATTCCCAATTGAAAATGGCATTTTTAACACTCTTTGCACAGGGCACGTGATATAATTTGTCACATAGCAACTGATAATCAAAAAAAGCCGAAACAGAAAACGATAAAAAAAACTGAGAAATCATAAACGAGTACTTGACGATGATTAAAAAAAATTACCACTTTTTACCACAAACTTCCCACGTTATAAATGTTCAAACTCTGAAATACATGATGAAACGTGACCGCCTGAATGAGTCGTCGCGACCGACTAGACAACGTTGCAAACAGTGCGTGTTCGATGGAACGAAGAATGTATACTATATGTACGTAGTACGGCCGAATACAAGAAATCTTCTTCCGTTGAACAACAACTTTTTCTAATTTTTTTTTCTCGTGAAACGTCCTTTATAACGCTCTCGATGTTGATTCATTTGTTAAAATTGTTGATTTGTACAATGCACATAAGACACGAGCGGTCAATGAAGCGACTATAAGTAAGGTTAGAATGGTATAGAATAGCTTCAGCTGGCGAGCGGCGTTGCTACCCTTACGAACCCTATGCTTGATATATGTGTGCGACTCATCCGTATACACTAACTTTCTGAGTGTTGATAACGGCATTGAATAAGCGCTGCTAAAAATTTGCGACTGCAGCCAAGAGAACTTTTCTAATAATCCATCTCAATTTAATCAGTATGTTATGTTTGAACTTTTGAATGATGAGATATTGTTCGTATGTACCTTAAGAATAGTTTAATTAATGAATTTCTAGAAATATCGCCCATTCGAAAATCTCAATACATGTTCACTTTTGGACGGGGCTGTCGCGCCTGCACTGCTTCAGCTGCAAGAGTGGGGATAAAAATACGATGAGTTTTCGGCAGGCTGCCAACTTCTTCCAAATAAAATTTCATGTAAAGTGATATTAATAGTTATCTATGATATGATCAAATATTAGTATTAATATCAAGATCACGATCAAGTATTAATAAATATATAATAATATATATATATAATATTATATAATAATATTAACTTATAATGATATTAATAAATATGTTGGAATTTCATTCAAGAAGACATAACCGATAGGCAACAGCGGCATTCTCTGCCATCGGCACGACTGACTATCGCTAAAGTATCGTCGGCTCCAGGTTATTCATATAGTGAAAAACGTTCAACGTACGTTTTATAAAGCATTTTTGATTCGGCAAATTTGAGAACGCATTGAAAATGTCGAGCGGACGAATAAAGACATTTTATTATAAAGTTCGAGTGCGATAATACTACGAAGGTTTTAAACATCCGCTGATTTAGAAATACCCGCCAGTTAATGTTTGACTATCAGTGGCTCATTCGACAGAACCAATTAACGCGGTGTTGCCACGTTTAATCTACAAGTTTCGTTAATGTCCGAAAACAAACCGTTCAGGCTTAAAATTCATACCTTTTTTTCGAGTATTTTTAATAAACGGAGTAGAGAAACCACTTGATTATCTAACACGATATTCTTAAGATTATAATTGAGGTTTGCTCGTTTAAAAAAAAAAAAATCTCTGCATTATTTTTGTCTCTACAGCCCTATAACTGGTGATTACGAGGTGTCATGTGTATTACCAAATGGACAAAGGTTGTCGGAGATTTGTAATGTTCAACTTGAACATTACAAATCTCCGACAACCATGTTGTGAAACCGATCGATTTTCGGACAGTTAATGCATCTTCAATTAATCTCTCGGCGATATAAATTTCAATCGACTACAAGCATTTTGATTTTGGTTCCGAAACTCCTCGATTTTAGTACTGAAACTCCTAAAGGAGTGTGGGTATCCTAAATCCGTGAAAATATGTTTTTTTTTAAAATGCTTATATGTTTGTCAAATTTTGTTATATAAATCTCTATTATAGTCTCTGTCTTCTTCTTAAATTTGGGATCGAGTTTCTGACTGGTTTTCGAGTAATGAACAATAAAAGTCGACCAAGTAACATGGCAGTATATGGAAGGTGATAAGCGAGGCTTGATTTACGTACAAAGAAAAGCTCACAGATTGTTGAAAAAATAGAGCATCATGTGTGAGGTAATAAAGAACATTTTTGCAAAAAACGAATACGCGTGTCTGAACAATTGGTTTAATTTTTTAATAAGATCAATCGATTTTCATGCGATGTCGGTAACTCGTAATGAAATTCGGCAACATCGCACTGGCGACGAGCGGCGCGAATTTTCAAATGAGTTGTGCACAACATCAGTGGGTCCATATTATTATTATGATTACCATCGCAGATCCAAATATTTATTTTTTCATCTCCTCAGCCACAGCTTTTTCTTCCGAATAAGTACACATTACATATGACGAACACTTGCAAACCATCATTCTTCTCGGGATCATTGTTGACATCACAGCAATTCACCTTACTACTATTATCTTTAATAATTTCCTTTTTATTTCCAGCTTCGGTCTGCTGTAGATCTTTATCACTCACTAACTTCCCTTTTCGTCTTTTTCGCGAACTCAACATACTCAATTTGTGCAATATTGATTCTTTAAACACAGTAGAGAATTTAGAAACACAGCGAACGTATAATATTGGAGGTTAGAGTAGCACAGCTGTTCAGTGCGATGCTCCATGCACACATGCACTGAGATGTGAGCAGAGTGGCAACGGTTAGAAATGAAATTTGAAATTCCAGCGTTGCCGATGTTACATTAATATCCATGTTAATCTTGATCACAGAATAGAGCCCTAAAATGAATTAATGTTTAGATATATGTTCAAATCGCAAAATAATAGACAGGGTGAGGCACATAAAGTGTCACCTTGACGTAGCTTCAGCGCCTCCACCGATAAAAAAATAGGGTAGTCCAGTATGACGGCCTTCTCGAACACTGAAACGTTTGTCTAAAATATTTTTGGATATGATCAAAAGTTTGAGTGCTATTGCTCTGTAACACTTTATGTGCCTCGCCCTGTATATTCACATACTTGTAAGTATGCTAAAATACGTATCAAATTATCCAAAAATCATTTCTAGCAGTTGAAACTCTGACATAGAAGAATAGATTTCATCCCCACTTCGACTCCACTTTTCAATGTATTCGCACTCCTTAAGGCACATGGCCTTAAGGAGTGCGTCCAGAAGCTTCTATTCTTGTCCGAGGTATCCATACTGTGTTTAAGTTTAATTAACCCTGCAGTGACCTTCAAGGTCAAAGGGGACCGGTGACTTAAGTACACATCTGTACGTAAAATTTCCCGCTCTATCGATTGCCGATGTCAAAAAAGGGGGGTTCCCATTTGAAAAACAAACGTTGACCTTGAAATAACCTTGAAGGACATCGCCAAGGTCAAAATAAAGGTCACCATTGAATTCCTTGGGAAAAGTTACTTCAAGAACGACCTTAACATTTTGGGAAATTGTCTTACCTGCGGAAATATTCAGCCGTCCCGTTACTTTTGTGACAGCCTGTATATGGGCGCACGAGTATATCGTGAACGATTGGCTATTCCCCCTACGGCGGTCATATTTTCCATTCGGCACGACACGAGCTCACGAGGTTTCGTTAACTCTCGCGTGTCAGTCTCAGTCAGTCTTGTCGTGACATTCGAAATTGCTTGTTCGACAGATTAGTCCGTTTCGTTTTCGCCATATTTCTTTTCCCGTATCTTCACTTACTTTTCGTTTTTTTTTTTTGCTTCGTGTTCGATTCTCGTGTTGTCACTCTAAATATATATGTATATTATTTAACGAGTTAAACAGTACGAGCAGTAAAATCGCTGCTGCGAGAATGACGATGAGTCTCGAGGCGGTCAAGACAGTCTGGAGAACCGCCGATGCAGTAACTTTCGATGTTGATTCAACGGTTATACAGGAGGAAGGAATCGACGAGTTGGCCAAGTTCTGCGGCAAGGGAGATCAGGTTGCTGACCTGTAAGTGAACGGCCGACATTCGGACACTACAAACATTATTATTACATTTAAATTCTGTGAGAAGAGAAAACGGAAAAAGAACAGCCCTCGATGGACTACGGCGAATAATCGTTGCAAAGCTTCATCGAATTTCAAAAACGAAATTTTCAAATACACGATTGCGCGGTATCGTACATTTTTCCATTCACGTTATAACATTCAAACGATTTTTCAAACACTTGCCATTGAAATAACGAACCGTCGATTTGAATCAAGGACAAAATTGAAATATTTATAGCGAAAGGATATGCGGTCAAATCAGCAACTGAAGTTGAAAAATGCGGCGTTTTTTTTCTTTCTTTCAATCCCCCAGCCCAACTGAGGTCAATGCAGAGACCGATTTGAACGACGTATCTGACGAAACCCATATGAAAATCTAAATAATGATAATACACGATGAAGTGCGGGTAACCGCGATTCGCAAGATATTATGATCTAACGTTAAAAAGGTCCCTTATTCCTCATTTTTTCTTATTATTACGAATATGCGATTTATTCGAAATACAGTCATATTCATATGGATTTTGTTTTTTTTTTTAAGATTTACAGAAAAATGTTCCTTTTTTGCACTCAAAGTCATCGTTTTCAATTATTTCGCATTCGGGCCTGTATATAGAAAGATGAGAAATTTCACTTTTTTATCGATGTTATCAATTGATACAGAGTCATTAAAACCGTATTCATATGGAAGGCGATAATATCTCATAAAGTCTGAAGTTATGATTTGGAGCTCTTTATCAGGGGCAACAAGGACAGCCAAATATGGATGAATTATGGCCATATGCACGAAGATAATACATTATCTGAACGGACATACTATCGATTTTCATCGAAGATTAAATATCAATGCCTCTGCAAAGTCGTTTAATAATTTTTCATATCAATTAATCAATCCGTTCGCAAATAACACTCAATTTTATTAATTACCGGAATGATATTATCATCTCAAGGATTCGATCACTTATAGTGCATATTTATTTTACCTTCAACGGTTCGACTGACACTTCGGTTTTTCGCAACAATTTATTGATGCTCTTTTTTTTTAATCACCTTGATACTCGCTTTTAGATATCATACAATCGAATATTCGAGTATTCCTCAATTTCGCGAACGCAGTTATGGCAAGCATTCGGATTAATCGTAATTTTTGTGTTTTTCTTTAGGACAAAACAGGCGATGCAAGGAAACATGACGTTTCAGCAGTCTCTCACGGTCCGGCTCAATATTATTAAACCAAGTGTTGAGCAAGTTAAGGAATTTATCAAAAATCATCCACCCAAATTGACACCGGGAATAAAGTAAATAGATTTGGAAAAAGCATGCGATTTATTTTTACTATCGTTTAAGTATATTTAATAATATACATTTTTATTTATTATTATTATAATAACAATAATAATAGTTATAATTTCAATATAATAATAAACAATAATAATAACAAAAAAGAATAATAATCGTTATATTTATACATAATAATTAAAATATATTATAAATATATTATTTGATATACTCTAATAATTATAACATTCAATCGATTATTACAATTATCTTCGTTTTGATAATAGAAATAATAATTATAATCATAACTATAATTATATTTGTATGATAACAATTGTTGTTGTTGTGACTATTATTAACGTCGATGTTATAATATTCAATTGATTATTACAATTATCTTCGTTTTCATAATAGAAATCATTATAATCATAACTACAATAATATTTATATGATAACAATCGTTGTTGTTGTCACTATTATTAATGTGGATATTATTTTTCTAACCAAATGTATTTTTATGAGTTTTATCATTAATTAAATGCGCTCAATTGCAGAGATTTGGTGGACGAGCTCCACAAAAGAAATAAAAAGGTATTTCTCGTTTCCGGTGGATTTCGCTGCCTAATAGGTCCGGTCGCAGCACGATTGAACATTCCGGCTGATAACGTCTGCGCGAACAGGCTGAAATTTTTCTACAACGGTTCGTTGTGAAAATAGCAATTTCATTCTCATTATTATTGCTTCGATTCAATTGATTGGGTGCATTTGATTCGTCAATTCCCTTTTATCTTTCTTTATTGTCTCGATTTACGCTCGCAGGAGAATTTGCGGGCTTCGACGAGACCGAGCCGACGTCGCGCAGCGGCGGCAAATCGGAAGCCTTGAGGATATTAAAGGATAAGCACAATTTGAAAAGTATCGTTCACATCGGAGACGGAGCGACCGACATGGAAGCTTGTCCGCCCGCGGATGCTTTTATCGGTTTGTAAAATCTCTCCCTATCTTATCTCCCCTTTTTTTTCTGAGCATGACATAAAAAAAACAAGAGAGAGGAGAAAAAGATTTTTTGCATATAACATTGACGAAATTTACCCTGGTCGTTAGGCGTAAGATTTCCACATTAGCTTGTTACAATTTTATTAAATAATTCTTTAAAAAATCTTCCCTGAAATTTGTAGTATGAAAAAAGTGTGGGTATCTTTGTTTTTTCTTTTCTCTCTAGGATATGGCGGCAACGTGGTCAGGGAGAGCGTCAAGTCACGTGCCTCGTGGTTCGTCGCCGACTTTGACGAGTTGAGAAATGCATTGTGACGATTTCCAAGCACTTTTTTATGTACAGAAAAGCGACGCTAGTTTTACACAGATGACGTCTATTTTTGTTATTTTCTTGTAGTTGTTATTGTTGATTTTTTGTTAATACGACACTTAACTAAACTTGATGCGCTGGCTGATCGACGAAACAAACAAAAGAAAAAGAGGATTTTACTATGAGAGGGTATAAAGTAAAATTTCAATTGGAGTTGGTAGAAAAAAAAACAATTATTATTGCTATCAATGAAACTATCAAAGTTATACACTTCGAGAATGTGATCGAACTCTTCCATCTATACGCGAGCAAAAAATTTAAGAGAAAAGCAAAGTATTACGTCAACACATGTCATATGTCGGAATGTCACATGTCGGAAATCTACACATATGTTGGAGATGGTAACGAATTCGCGTCGAGATGTGGATTATCAAACCGCGCTAATACGTGAATTATCAATTACTATCAATCCGCGAAACGACAAAACTCGACCTGAATATAATGAAAGGATTCAAAAATCAATTCTTTGGAAAATGGCCTTCAATTTCCTTTCCCTTTTCGTTATCTACTGGCGTTTTTCCAATTTTACACGAGCCTTGCTTGTTGTTTTGCAACTCGCTCCTTGCCTCCTTGCAATCGCGATAGACATTTCATTGATGTATTGCCTATAATCAATTTGGTTGCGTTCCGTACGCTTCGATATATATATATTTTTTTATATGTGGAGGTCCGTGTCCACCCACAAATCAAATTCAAATGCTAATTAACAATAAATGAATAATAATCATTTTTGGATAAATCAGTGCACACCACTCTGCATGGATGTTTCTCAGGAACAGGGAGAATTAAAGTAACGAGTGTACAATCAAAGACGGTAAGGATAGAATCGTGAAAGCTCGCAAGGGTCTACGAAGACTTCGTAGGCCCTTTCGGCTATTGGGATCTGTCAAATGGTAATATGACATCAAGTGGCGGAAAATCAAGCTACACTTAGGGCAATGTCTTCAATAGAAATTATACGTAGCCCGTACAATGAAAGTATTTAATTTTTGTTAAAAACATAAATATTTGTGAAAATGGAATTCGCGAAGTTTTGTGAAGAATGTGCTGTGAAAGATTGCAAAAGCGCCTCGAGGAAGGTGTTGGAAATGCGTTTTTTGTGTACGTGAAAAATTATCTTGGAAAAGTAGAAAAAAAAGATCAGAGGCTTGAATGAAAGACGTAAAAATAAAATAAAAACTAAGTGAATTTAGGCATGAAGGTGTGCTGTAAAAGAATTTTTGAAATTGCAATGGAAAATTGAGAAACATTTAAAAATAACCAAAAATGTATCACTGCCAAATAATGAAAGGTACTGAGAATAAGAGGTTAGACTTACCGATTGCAATAAAGCAACGTCGCAATGACGTGCTTACCCTTTTCTCCCAACCCAGTTTTGCAAGAGAAAATCATTTTAAATCATCAACCTCATGGGGATTAATCTCATGAGGATAATTTCGTAATTGATACGTTTGCAAACAATATGGGAATGGGAAAGGCCACTAACTTTACCATATTTTGAAATGTGCCCAGCCTTCAAAATACGTTCTTCTTCCACAACATTGTGTTGTTTAGGATTGGTACCAGCCCAATCACAAATTCCACTATACTTATCATAATGTCACAGGAATTTGCATTGAGCTACATGACTGTTTACGTTTCACGGTCCTCCTATCGCCGCCATGTTTTTTTAGGCTCCGCCTATATGACAGATCCAATCGGATGCTCGGTAAAACTGCCTGTCCGTTTGATTTGTCAGCGCACAAGTACACAACAAAGCGGTCACCCATCCAAGCATTAGCCCAAGGCCAACTGTGCCCGACGCACGTGTGCACTGGTGTCGGTGTAGAAACAATTCTGTTTTTCGACAATAATGTTATAGGCAAAAGCTAGATTCAGAAACAAACTATTCGAGAACAGTAAGTTTTTTGTTCTCCTATTAGATATTGTCGAGAAATATACGCGAAGATTACTTATTGAATGCAAGTATATACACATTAGCATGTGTGTGGCGGTTGGCTGCAACTCTCAAGCCCGACCGATAAAACAGGCACTGGCCGTACAACGCCAGCGCCAAAACCACGGGCGAGAAAACAAACGCTCATACCTCGCTCACCCTTCTAGACCGTACTAGTAATATATAGTCTACGGGCCTTCTGGTACGCTATTATCCGTAGCACGTGTGTACCCAGGTAGCAAAATGTTATCTATATGGTATCCGAAAGATATCCCGAAACGGATATGGATAACTTTTTGGTTGTCCAAAAAGATGCCTTTTTGTATTACAAATAGTATCACTAATGACCGCTTCGCGGATAACTTATTTGTATCCAATTAGTTAACTATACGGCAACTTTTAATGGTTGACAAATTGACAACCAGAGGTTAACTTTTATCGGTCGTCGGTACGTTAGCGTAAAGTTATCAAATAGATATATCCGAATGATATCTTCTTGAAGACATCAGAATGCCAAGATGCCACAGGCATCTAAAAGTTGTCCAAAAGGCGTCCATAAAGTTGACAAAACGATATCCAAACGGTCTCAAAAAGTGATATCTAACGGATATCTATTTATTGGCGATATATATATATATATATATATATATATATCCTTTTCTTTATTAAAATCAACTTATTAATAGTCTAGAATATTTAATATAGCTCGATATTAACTATTTTTAATTCTTAGATGGTAACCATCGTTAACAGACGTTTATATCTGACCGCGTATTTATAGATACGTAAATCCGTGTTCAAATATAAACTTTTTATTAACGATGTTTATGATGTTATAACCAAAAATAGGTAATATTGGGCTATATTAAATACTCTAGACTATTAATAAGTTGATTTTAATAAAGAGATAGATAAGATAGAGTTATGTCGGTTTGAAAGTGGGTTGTAAATTAACTACAAGTATTACCTAGTTAATTAAAAGTAAAATATAATTTACTATTACAAAAAAATACATTAATGGTTTTTTCTTGTCGTTACTGGGACATCTTTTGTCGACCGCGATTTTCCCAGCCTTCAGCCGGTCGGCCCCACGACGAACGATCCCTTGAATAACCTAAAAAGTAAACGTGCGCTCTTAGAATATAAAAAAGGTACATTAAATATACATATATCTACTCATAGGCAATTAGGAAAATATATTAGATGCATACTCACGTATATATGCTTGAACACCTTTTTTTTAATTGATTCTATTATTTCGCACTTTATTGCTCGTCGGTCATCGGAATAATGGCGCACTATGTAGGTACGCGAGCCGGTATGAGAGTATAATAGTCATCCGTTAAGTGTCATCTTTCGGACAACATTTGGATGCCTTTTCACTATCTCCCGCCAATTCCAAATACGTCAAAAGACAACATATTACCGATGTCCAAAAGAAACCATGAAAAAGACATCTTATGTGATTAGTCTTTAGGATATCCTTCGGGCAACGTTTAATTAGATACAATAGATAACAACAAACAGATAACTTTCTGATATCTGAAAATAGTCATCAATTAGATAACAGTTTGTGATATCTAACAGACATCCGTTTTCACCGCCAAAAGATATCATAAAAAAGATAACTTCGCGACAACATTAAACGGGATGTCGTTTGAAAGATGTCGAATAGTTATCTTACGGTAATGTCTTAAAGATAACCTGAAAACGGTAACTTATAGGCGTCAATTGGACATTTATGCTGCCTGGGTACCCTTCTCACATCGTTCGTCTTTTTGTACGAATCCATCGTTATTTCAACTGTGTCATAATAAATATTTATTTCATGTTATCCGAGTTAATTTACTGAACAATTTGTATGGGCTTTGGTTCCCATATGTGTAGAAAAAAAATCACTTGTCACTCTGGCAAAAAAGAGTATTGGGTATGAAAAAAATTCGTACCTAATTTGAGCTCGGTAACTGAAGTTCAAGTAGTAACGTTCCATCATTTCTGCGCATTTAATTTACAATTTCACTCTTCACCTTGAAACTTCAATCACTCAGCAAATAAATATTTGTCGAATACATTCGAAGATTCTTGAAGTTGACCCTTAAAGTTTTGAACAGCTTGTGAATCAAACAGCTTGTTACAATTTTATTAAATTATTAATAAAAACATCTTCCCCGAAATTTAGAGCACGGAAAACGTGTATCTTTTTTGTTTTTTTTTCTCTCTAGGATATCATTATTCGTACAAAAGTTGCATTCATTTGAAAAATGCATGTATTCCTTTCGAAAATAAAAAAGAAAGGATTTGATCAAATACATGTAATTCACGTAGAAATAACAGTATTGAAATTCAAAGAAACAGTTGAAGGGCGTATCCTAGTTTAGAAATTTGAAGAGATCCATTTTTTTGCATTTTCTTCACGTATAGACTCTCAAGAATATGTCCTCAAAAGGAAATTTCAAAGTTCACAATATTTACAAAGTTATAGCGATTAGAATACAGCTGTATTGAGAGGGCGCACCAGCGTGAATTGGACAATCAGAAGATTCCAAGGAAACTAGAACGCAGGGAAGAACGAGCTTCAGAAAATCATTTCGATGTCAAGGCAGGCACAACACTTCACGAGGCAGGAATGGCCAATTAATATAACGTAAGTATAACATGCCATTAGGGGACGTCCATTAATTACGTGAGGTGTTTTTTCTTCAATTTGGACCCCCCTCCCCTCTGCTGAGATTCGGCGAGATGTCGAGGCACCCCCCTCCCCCGCACGTGAGATTTTCCCCATAATTTTTAATGATTACAAAATGTTATAATAGTATATTTTCTGAATTAATTCTGAAGAATATAATTCTGAATTGACGTGAGATTTCCATTGACCCCCCCTCACCCAAATGAGGTTTGATGAGATTTTGCCAGACCCCTCCCCCCCTTTTGGAGCCACGTAATTAATGGACGTCCCTTTCTACCATTTAGATAGTTGTGGTTTTCTGAAATTGTACTCAAAACTATAAACGCATTTTTGTCGAAACTACCTTTTTCAACCTGGCTGATATAAAATCTCGACTTCTATTCAACCGATTGACTTTAAATTCGGTATGGACCTTCAGTATATATCCCTCTATCGTCGCTGCCCCGGGCATTGCGTAATTATTATTATTGCTATTAAAAAAATTAACACTGAAAAAACAGAAAAAAATTAACTTCGTTCTTTCAGAGAGTCGCCATTTGATTAAATTTTTTTTTCTTCTTTCGTACCTGCCATAATGACATTCTTATTAATCAAGAAAATTGATTTTATTTCTGTTTTTGATGAATGAGAGCTTTGGAATCATATCAACTGCCTCAAACTTTTTTTTTTCACGGCCATATTCAGAGGCCCATTACTTTTTAGATTTTTTTTTGAGTTTTCGAAATATCAACGAAAAGACTCAAAAAATTCATACTAAAATCTAGACCTCTAGACCTCTAGAATACTGCTTTAAGGCCGTACATCATACGCTCCGACGACTTAAAAAATTTGAACCCTAATTTCGACCAAACGATACAATGAAATGAGATGAAATTTATTGTGTACATGGGATAATGTTGAGGTTGAGCTTGAAGATCGACGTTTTTTCGAATGCTGAGAAAAAAAACGTTACAAATTGTACTACCGGATGAATTGTGAATTACTAACTGATGCATCGAACGCACATTCCGAGGCCGTTGGGCTCTCGACAGTGAAAAAAAACACCCATTTTGAGCATTGTTTCAACTGATTTTATGAAAAAATCACGGAGAAATGATGGTATGTGGCTTTTTAAACATTGAACTAGTAAAATTGTACCAACGAAACTCAAAATATTATCGACAATCCTGTCAATCTAGTGCCAGATCGCCGCCAGTTTTCCCACTGGCGGCGATCCGGCATGGTGAACGTGCACCGTTGAGTATTAAACTCTCAAATATTTACATTATTTAATCTACAAAAAAGGTCCAATGACTATTTGTGGTAACTTTGATAGTTTCGCCGAAGTAAAAAAAAATCTTGAAATTTACTATAAACTCAACTTTGACCTTGAATAACTTTTGAAAGAGTAAATTTATCATAAAACGATAGATCTTTTTTATAGAGCGTTCAATTCCCTACAAAAATATGTCTTGGGCATTGTTGTACATTTACCTGATGGCGAGTTATAAAATGCAAACGTAGCAAGCAAAGTTTTCTCGATGTTATTAGCATGGGAAATAGAAAATCGCGATGGGCAACCTCTAAATCTTAGTATCGAAGGCTCACATTTTAACGGACGTCTTATTTCAGCTCACTGCAACTACTGAATAGGGGAATTTGAAGAAAAATAGTCGATTTTTTTTATCCACCCTAATGTATATAGTAAAGTTTAATTCAATGTACTATGCCAATTTATGTTATATATAAATATTTCTCCACTTATTCAAGACAAAACTTCTGTTTTTGTACGTTCAGCTTTTTTCTTTTTTTTTTTCATACATTCTGCATTATGACATCGAGATAACAACTGAGAAAAACGACGATAAAGTAAGAGCACGAGTCACGTACTTTTTCTGGTGCTAAACATGATTTTTATATATATATATATTCCACTACCTCCCTAACACACACAGGGTGTTAGGGAAATAGTGCAGAAAACTGAAAAGGGTGCTAGAGGAGGTAATTTAAGATTGATCTGACAAAACAGTATTATTCAAAGTCCAACGGTTGTCGAAATATCCGCGAATTTTGTTTTTTATATGTTCTTTAACTTTTTAACTTTGAAAGTAAATTCTTTGTTTTTTTTAATGCTTTGTACCAAAAAATTTTTGTTTGAGAGAAATCACATTATGTAAATAAGTTTTTAAAATAAATTGAATGCCGATAGCGGGTTTATTTTTTTCTATGTATGTTCAGAGTTACAGTTTTGTTTTGTTGAAATGATATTTCTAACGTTTCGGCGGGAATACTGACCGCTGGAGATGAAAAAAGTCGATAAAGTTCATATTCGATACAACACACAGAATCTCTAGATTACGAATAATATACAATTGTGTACATTTAACGTAATAAACCGATATGAATTTCGCTATTTGGTGCAAAAATCCGAAAAAACCTATAAAAACGAAAAGCTCGGATATCTCGACAACCGTTAGACTTTGACTAATACTGTTTTAGGCCAAATCGATCCTAAATTACCTCTAGTACCCTCTTCAGTTTTCTGGATCACCTCCTTAACGGGCTGTATATATATATATTGACCACCGTGTTATATACATATATGAGATATGAGATATCTCTTTATAAGGTTTTCTGATGACTCACGCATTGTTTAATAATATAATATAAATTCTTTTTTTTCCTGAGGGTTCACCGTCCCGGGAGTGAATATAATATATTAGCTTTCTTTTCTCGTTATTAAATAATCATGTTAAAATGGTCTAAAGCGCATCACTGATCGGCCTCGCTGCTGGAGGACGATGATCGTTCCGCCTTTTTCTGATTGATCCATTCCTCAATTTGGCTGCGGAGCTCCGTGTTCGATTTTACCATGTCCATGGTAAGTGGCGAACGATTGAACGGGTCGGTTTGGTCGCTCAGCAAGTGTCTTGAGCAAACAAAAGAAAAAAATATAAAATAACGTTTGGACATTGTTGTTTAAACGTTGATGTGGAATGAGTTTACTGCATAAGTTAAATTGGAGTAACAAAGAGAGAAAAAGAACAAGCGGTTATTTGAGAGATTTGTGTATCGATTAGCATATTTCCCAAATCTGCTACACTGTTTTTACCGTGCTATAGTTTGACGATCGACGGTGACGTTCGAGGAGGGCAGGACGACAGGATCAAGCATAAGAGTCGACATTATCGGATCGAGATAATCGTCGGGCGCCTTGTTCAACAATTCGTCCTCTTCCTTCTTCACGTTGGCCGCCCCCTTCACGCGTTTTGCGAAAATTGCGAGGTCGCCAAGAATTCCACCGCCACCTATTCGCACTGAAGAACAACGAAAAAGAATCCATTTGATCGATTTTGATTATTCGTCCGTATTGAAAAAAGAAAGGAAAAAATTTGATACCAGTGAGAACAACATATTTTCAAGAACGAAGATAGTTTTTTTGCTTTTTAGCGCATTTTTTATTTATTTACCCAATACGTTTTCAGCGAGGTCGAAGAGGTCGGGGGTGTAGGAGCGTCCATCCTGGGAAACGGCGAGTGTGAAATTTTTGTTCTCACTGAGATTTATGTATATCTCGCAGATGTTAAGGACCAAAGTCGCTGGTTCAAATTCGTACTCCTTTCGATCCTTGACCTTGGAGAGATTAATCAAGAATTGTTTTCCGGGTTATAGTGGGATTTGGAATTGTTCGGAATTAAAGAAATACAGTAAACTAGACAATATATACAGGGTGATTCATAATAACTCGTATACCCGGATCTGGCGGGTTCAGAGAGGTTCCCGGAGTCTAACTGTCAAGGGTTTTTTTTCCGTCAGTTTTCAAATGGGAGCGATTAGAATTTTGGCGTTCGATGGATAAGCATCTGTCTCGCTTGGATGGCCAATTTGACGTTTCGTGTATCATCTGCTATTATTTTCTGTCATCTTTGGTACACAAGTTCAGAGAGCGAATTGAGCCGCGCGAAATCGAGCGGCTGAGCGAGATTTGTTTTTTCCGATGTCGTCGATCTCTATTTGGCGCACTTTTATTCGCTTTTGTTGTATTAGCGTCTGTTATCGTCTATCTCTCATTGATCAATATCTATGTCCTCTCTCATCCTCTTTTATCGTTGCGCAATTTTTTGGTTTTACGTCCATTCCCTCTAGTTGACTCTAACAAAGTTAATTATTAAGTTTTACTTTTAATTTTTATTTTCAATTTTAATTTTTAATTTTATTTTTTAATTTTTGTTTTTAATTGTTATTTTTCATTTTTATTTTATTATTTATTTTCTATTTTAACTTTAATAATTTCATGATTGAATTTATCGATTTCATTTTATTTTGAGGTAATAAGCCCCGAGACGTGTGAGGGACGTTACTGAAACGGAGCCTGAGTCATTATCCGCTGACACCAAGAGAATAAAGATGAAATCGATGCTCCGAACGGTTTTCGCATATTCTACCAGACATTGCTAAGATCATTCGCCCAATTTCGTTTTTGATTTCATAATATTTCTGGTCAGAGCGAATGGATGATTTGACGGGTGCTCGAAAATACAAGTTTAATCATAGAATCATTATTTACGCGACAAAGACGAAATCAACGTCTGGCTTGATATGTCGCCATGAGTTGTATCCCCCTTCGGGCATACTCATAATTTAATTGATTTCATTTTATTTTGAGGTGATAAGCCCCAAGACGTATGAGGTGCGTTACCGAAACGGAGCCTGAGTCATTATTTGCTTGCAGCTAATAAAGATGAAATCGATGCTCCGAACGGTTTTCGCATATTCCACCAGACATTCCTAAAATCATTCGTCCAAATTCTTTCTCGATTTCATCTTATTTCTGGCCAGAGCGAATGGATCATTTGACAGGGCCTCGGATGAACCTTCCGCATTCGTGTCTTCTAGCACTGGTGAAATGCACCGTTCGCTCTGTCCAGAAATAGGATGAAATCGAAAACGAATTTGCGCGAATGATTTCAGCAATGTCTGATAGAATATGCGAAAACCGTTCGGAGCATCGATTTCATATTTATTCTCTTGGTGTCAGTGGATAATGACTCAGGCTCTGTTTCAGTAACGCCCCTTACACGTTTCGGGACTTATTACGTCAAAATAAAATGAAATCGATAAATTCAATGATGAAATTATTAAAGTTAAAATTAAAAATTAAAAAATTAAATTAAAAATAAAAATTAAAAATCTACAACAATCCTTCGAACGCCAAAATTCTAATCGCTCCTATTTGAAAACGATTTGAAGGTAAAAAAACGCCTTGACAGTTAGACTCGGTGGACCCTTCTGAACCCGCCAGATCCGGGTGTACAGATTATTATGAATCACCCTGTATATTAGGGTGGTTTTTATTTAGACGATTTCTGAATCTCTGTTGGCACTTCGAAAATATGATTAAAGTACACTACTCCAAAAAATTAAAGGAACAGAAAATTTCTTCAATTTTTTTTAGTGTTTTTTGAAGCGCTGTATCTGTGTGAAAAATTGTATCGAGATGAAAAAAAAAAAGCATTTTGAAGCTTCAAGTTTAGAACCGGTGCGTTGGTCTAGTGGTTAGCGTACTAGCCAGCGGATCGGGAGGTAGCGGGTTTGAATCCCAGTCGCGTTACTTTCATCGTAAAATGTTTTTCTTCGACATTTTCTCGGTAAAAGGCAACTAGTTCCGTGACTGGGAGGCGAACTTGGGACCGGCTGTATCGGTATAAGTTTTCCGCAGTTTCCCTATGCTCATGCCAGACATGTCATGCTGAATACGATATAGAGGGGGAAGTCGGCTGCGGCCGCAAGGGGGGGGGGGGGGGCTGGGAGAATAGGGGAATAAAAAGAGATACAGTGGAGAAAACAACAGTGGAACGGTGTACAACAGAGGAACGGTGTAAACAGTGGAGCCTTGTAAAAAAGCCGAAAAGGCTATGCAATAAAACTTCAAATAAAAAGCTTCAAGTTTTCTTTTCGAGTTTTGAGATCTTTTGGCAAAATTTTTTTGTAAGCTACGGTTATCGCTCAATCATAAGAAATAGCGCGAGACAAAAATTTTCCAATTTTTTTTTTGTTTTTTTTTCAAGGGTCCACACGCTCGGGAATTTGTTTAGTTAAATCAATGCAGAGGTCAGTTAGCTTGTTTATTCAGCTTCAATTTGGTTTTTTGTTGATCTCTCTACGTCAATTTATCCTGAGATATCCGACTTTCAATGAAAAAGGATCCTTTTGTCTTCGATCATTGATATCTCAGCAACCAATGCTCGCACGGGGAATTAAAGGGCAGTTTTAAAAGCTTGAATAAATTTCCTACAAGACTGAATACAGCTTGGGGTATCAACTTTTAATTAATGCAATTAAAGATGAATTAAATTTTGCTACTATGCATTATGGTATTATGCATTAATATAACTGAAAAAAAATTCTCAGTCCGTGGACCCTTGAAAAAAAAACAAAAAATTTGGAAAATTTTTGTCTCGCGCTATTTCTTATGACTGTGCGATAACCGTAGGGCACAACATTTTTTTTTCCGAAAGATCTCAAAACTAGAAACTTGAAGCTTCAAAATGCTTCTTGTTTCATCTCTATAAGGCCATTTTTCATACAGATACAGCGCTTCAAAAAACACTAAAAAAATTGAAGACTTTTTCGGCTTCTTTAATTTTTTGGAGTAGTGTATGTAAAAAAATATGTGCAAAGTTTACGGGGGCCCAGAAGTTGCTAACACTTGGCATCGGGAGATTGGATTTTTTAAATGTAAAAAGCTTGCGGTTTAACCATATTTTTTGCAATGTTTTTCTTTCGTGTAAAATTATTAAACAAAGGAACATTTCATGCATATAAAGAGTTCGCTTGAATTTACAAAATTCACAAAATGTCTGGAGAATTTGTATAAACGCTTTACTGCTATAAATGTTATCTGAAAAACGATATGATTTAAACAGAAGGAATTACAGTAATAATATTTGTTATTGCTGAATTACAGTTTTTGTGTATGCACGCCAGTATATATTGGGATGCGTATGAAAAGTTATATATCTACTCGGTTCTTCCACTTTTTATTACAGTTGAAAATTGTTTCCATTAGGACCAAGAAATAAAAACAGGAACGTTGACTGAATTTTGCTATGATTTTCAGATGCTTCTGGAAAAAGCAACCAATTTAAGGAATCATTTCACGAAGCCAAATATTTAACAATTGACTGATTTTCGTCTAGAATCAAGTAAAAAGACATCCCTGTATACTTGGGGAATCTTTAAAAGAGCATGCATAAGCAGCCTGATAAAAATACTACAGCTGGTGGGGGCAATAGCATAAAGTGGAATGTTATACGAGGCAGAAGTATGGGGATGGAGGAAGAGAAATATGACCATGGGGATCAGTCCAAACACACCAAACTACACTACCGGCGAAAAGTTTCCGGACAAAAATTCAAAACAGTTCCGGAACGATTTTTTATGCCATTTCACCGATAGTTGATATAAATGAATTTAATAAACGGCATTTCGAAGGGGAGGAATTCACCTTCATCTCAGTTTTTAAACATTGTTTACTATTTTTTTTACGTCTAGTACAATTTTTCGAAAACGACCATTTTTCGCCTTTTTTTAAAATCCTTGTTTGGTGGACCCCGTTTACAGACAAAATTTTTTTTATGCATTTCTTTGACCGGAATCATAAAGGGGGAAGCTCAAGTTTCAATTTTGTTTTTTTTAAAGCTTCGTACGATTTTTTTTCTAAAGATATTTTGATTAAAAAAAAGAGACAATTTGAAAAATAACGTGTAACGCGAAATCGACAAGGATTCAAGGAAAATCTCAACATAGTAAAAAGTTGAATCGGTTTTCGTTGAGTTCGCGAGAATTTGTTCAGATTTTTCTTTCGAATTGTTTTTTTTTTACCTATTTTCGGTGAAAAATCAGATGATTTAATTACCGTAACTCGAGAAAAAAATATCGAAAAAAAATCTGAAATCATTCTATTGCGTTGAAAATAGAAAAATAAAAAAATTTCCTCTCTTGAAATTTTACCACAAACCCCTTAGTTCTCGAGTTACGGTAATTAAATCATCGGATTTTTTATCGGAAACAGGTGAAAAGAAAATCTGAAAAAATTCTCGCGAACTCAGAGAAAACCGATTCAACTTTTTATTATCTTGAGGTTTTCCTTGAATCCTTGTCGTTTTCGCGTTACACGTTATTTTTCAAAAATTGTCTCTCCCAAAAAAATCAAAATATCTTTAGAAAAAAAATCGTACGAAGCTTAAAAAAAAAAACAAAATTAAAGCTTGAGCTGCTTGAGCCCTTTATGATTTCGGTGGAAGAAATGCATAAAAATTTTTTTTGTCTATAAACGGGTCCACCAGAAAACGAACAAAAAAGGCGAAAAATTGTCGTTTTCGAAAAGGGTACGAGTCGTAATAAAATAGTAAAAAAATTTCAAAAAAACGGAATGAAGGTGAATTCCTACCCTTCAAAATGCCGTTTATTAAATTCATTTATGGCAACTATCGCCGAAATGGCATAAAAAATTGTTCCGGAACTTTTTAAAATTTTTGTCTGGAAACTTTTCGCCGGTAATGTATATTTGGAGAATTGGATCGGAGTGCAGAAGAGTGGAAATAGAGGCCTGGAAAAGAGCGGCAAAATATTTGGTAGAAATAACAATGATGGAAGAAGAAAGGTGGCCTAAGGTGTGCCTAAAAAAGGATGTTAGAGGAATTATCAACGGAAACCCGTCAAAGTGGGGAGAGGACCTCTGTAAAGCCATGCAAGTAGGAGAAGGAGGGATATGGCAGGCAATAAGAAGCGAGGATGTGGGAAAAAAGGAGCATGAAGTAGAAAAGGAAATAAAAATCAAAACGGAGCAGGAAATTCAGTACGACTGTTGCAGGGTCGATAAATCGACATACTCCAAAGAGTACAAGAACAGAAAAGGGAACGCAGAGATGGAAAAATACTGGAAGATAAGAGAGATCAGAAGGGAAACGAAAAAACTATGGGCAAGGATAAGGTGCTGAAATATAGGGGAATAAGAGGTATAGGGACTATAGGTGCTGAAATATAGGGGAATAAGAGGTATAGGGAATAGCTGCCGAATCAGGAGGGGAGGGGAGAAAGATTTGGAACACATTTGTGGCTGCGAGGCGGTCAAGGCACAAATTCGAGCCGAAGTAGTGGAAAAACTAGAAGAAGTGCTGGCACTCAAAAGGGGGGAAAGAACTACAGCAAAAAATAGAGGATCTGGTTAGGAATAACTATGTCAAAGAGTTATGTGCGTACGTAAAAGAATTCGAGGAGTTGGTAAAGCATATGGCGCAAAGAGAAGCAGTGTATAAAATAGTGTGGAAACGGAGGCGCGTGTACATAGTGTGTAAAAACAAATGTAAAGGGCATATGTAAGAGGGAACTTTATGTAAACACCCTTAAAGGCTATACCCTGGAAATAAAACTATTATATCCCAGTATACTGGTAAAATTCCAAGCCAAGTTATCGAACTTTTAACAAAAAATGACTACTTTAAAAATCGTCTAATTTATGCAGCACTTTGTGGAGACAACATGCTGGCCACATTTGGATTGAACAATTTATGTACTGAATAACTCTAGATGTCTGATATAAACCGCGTTAAGCATGTACAACGTTCTCAAGATTTTGTAACGAAGATAAAAACAGGGGTTCACCGAATGTTTAAAGAAAATATTAATGATAAAACTTAGAAAAATGTGCAGGTGTCCAACCCGAACAAAGCAGAATTTTTGTAATCGCGATTTTTCAGAGATCATGTAAAAATGTCTAAACCTACAAAATGTTTGCGAAATTTTTCATTCCAGTTCATCGTTGGGTATAATAATTGATTGTAACTTATTTTTCTTAAGCGCCACTGTAATCTACTAATGATTCAAAAGGGCCCTAGCTTATGCGCCCACAAAATACGCCCCTCCGTGAAACGAATACCTAAAAGGTTGTCGCGTAATTTCTGCCTTTTATTCCATCGAGTCAGCTTTCAGTTTTTTTCTCTCGCTTTAATGAGACCGAGGAAAAACTATTACCAATTGTGATCAAAAGTGGAAAATAACAAAACAATTGTCACACGAGTTTTTTAAAATATTTTTTCGTTTTCGTCTTTTTACCTTAAGATTACGCTTCTTGGGTCCGACGAGCTGAAGCAGGAGATAATTAAGCATCGAAGCGATACGATCGACCATCGTTGGATGACAGAATATCGATTTTATTTCCTTCGTAAGCATCTTTAGGGTATGTATCGTCTCGCGCCCAAGGATATTGTCGAAACGGGCTATCATACCGATTCGTTGGAAGTGAGCTGTCTGCTGATTGCGCTCTTCCGTTGGCATTCTCTCCCACTCGCCGCTTTCCCTAAAGAATGTTCGCTTTTTCTGTAATTCATTCTCAAACTTTTTCTGTAATGGTCGTAAGGGAAGGAGGGGGATAAGTGTGACACACGATTTAGTTTCTTTTTTCGACAAAAAGCCGTGTCGAACGTAAAGAAATTTACCTCGCTTGAATCATCTGTCTGAGCTGGGCCATATTCGTGAGAGCATCCTCCAACAAGAACACCGCGTCGTTCATTAAAAGATTTATAAATCGTAGGAACAACGGTGGCTGCACAGCTTCCATATTTGCCTCCGCTTCGTCGGCCAGTTTTCTTCAATGAAAATTTCGAGTTGTCGCGTGAATTTGGGGAAGAAAAGAAGAACAGAAAGCAACGAATGGACATTGATGGGAAACTGACTTGACAATGTCTTTGTGTTCGCGGATCCCCAAGAGATAATCGAGTATGACGTTCATCGGTCTCCTGTAGTTGAATTTCTGCTCAAACTGGACACTCTGACCGGTCATTTCGATGCTCACGAAGACGTGAAGTAATGTAGGCACGATCTACGGACGAAGGAAAATATAGTGACAGATATATAGAGGAGTTCGGCCACAGCGACCTCCCACGTGAACCAACGTTTGTTTGGGCTAATGCTCGGATGAGTGACCGGGCGCCAGCTTGCATCTGATCAAGCTTCTGATCCAGTGAATGCAACTGACAACTCGGTAGAAATAATGGTTGCATGCGCATCGAAACAGGTTTTCCCCAGTTGGCTTGTGCCCTTGATACAAATTTGAGTGCCGTGGTTTATTAAAAAATTAGTGGCCATGGGTAATACTCCGGGAAGGGGAGTCTGATCAACTAGAAATAGTAAAGTTACAAGTGTAGGGTGAAAGGGGAAGAGATGGCATCGTAAAAACTCGAAAGGGCATGCGAGAAAGGACATCGCTGGGAAAATGATGTAGCAATAAATATACTTCTTTATGTATTGATGAGTTAAAGGATAAGAATACTGTAATGGCTCGAAGAAGAGTCTGCTTATTTATGCGGTGTGTAAACAGAATCTAATTATTCGATCAATTTCCGCTTTTGCACTGCGTTCAAAATCCTTCTATATATATATGAAAGCGAAATACCACTGACTGACTGACTGATTAATCACGGAATCTCAGAAACTATAACGCCTATAAACTTGAAATTTGGTAAGTAAGTTCTTCATAGGGTGTAGACATCCGCTAAGAAAGATTTTTACGAAAGTGCAAATTTAAGGGGGTGAAATGGGGTGTAAAAGTTTGTATGGAAAATTATATTCCTTGCATGTACCAACTTGAAACTTGGAACATAAGTTCCTCAGAAGATGTGGAAGTGCACTAAGAAAGGATTTTTCGAAAATCCACTCTTAATGGGGTGAAATGGGGTGTAAAAGTTTGTTTGGGAAATGATATTCCTTGCGTGTATCAACTTGATACTTGAAACATGTGTTCCTTAGAAGATGTAGAGGTGCACTAAGAAAATATTTTTCGAAAATCAACTCTTAAGGGGGTGAAATGAGGTGTCAAAGTTTGTATGAAAAATTTTCCTTGCGTGTATCAACTTGAAACTCGGTACGAATATTCTTCAAAACAAATAATAAAAAGCACTTTTTAGGATTTTTCGAACAATCTCTAATTAGGGTGCAACGGGGCGTTCAAGTTTGTATGGGAAAATTGAATTCTCTGCTTTGATCTTAATGAAATTCGAAAGATATGTTCCTTAAAGGGCGTAGAGGTGCAGTAAGAAAGGATTAGCTTTTCGCATGGTTAGCAATATGTGGGCTGTTCGAGTGTCGAGTGCCCAAAACTTGAATATGCTTGCCAAAGACCATAAATCATACAATGTTGTCTACAGAACTATATGGCTTTGCAATATATTTCTGTATATATGTAGGAATCGGCTCTTGATGTACGAACGAGAGAAATGTAAACGCCACATGTGTTTCGAAATAATGCTTTAATGAGCCTAAGGAATGGTTTCACAAGAACTCCCGTGTCTCCTCGTAGCGCGTCCCGTCCAATCTCTGTTATTTTTTTTGCGTCTCTCTCGTAACGTATTCGTTTATTATTCCTCCGCCGTAGTACGGGATATTTGAACGTCGTGATCGACTTTTACGTATAGACAATAATGACATTGTATGATACTGAAGTTGGAGGTTGGCACTATTATAGTATTTCATTAATTACCAACCCTCACCTCAGTCAGTCAGTCTACCACCGTGCCTGGGAAATATGACACTCTACCTTCTTTCTTTATTTCTTACTTTTTCTCTATTTGTTTGTCTGCGTTCTGGATCAAATCCTAAAGTCCACGCGGACAAAGTTGCGGGAAAAATTTGTCATATTATAAACAAGTGAAAAACAATTATAATAATTACGAAATCATCACAAATATCGCTGTGCTTCTGGTACCTTTTTTCAGAGGTCCAAGAGGTTTACCTTATTGGATTACCTGAAACAAAAAAGTCATTTTTTTCCTTTTCTTAAATACTCTTACAATTAACCATTGATGGAACCACTTTATAATACTTGAAAAATTTATATAACAACAGTTTATTAAAAATATGTTAATATTAGCGGATTTTTTTTAACTCTGTTATCATGCGATTTGTCCAAAAATGGAATAAAAGATTCTGTTAATGCTTAGGACTAATAATGTAGTTAATAAAAAAAATTTGGTTTTTATTCGATAATCCAAAACATTATGAGGTAGCTCCGAAAAAAAGACGAAAAATCAGCAGCTCGATGCCCTCTCAAGGCGATATTCATGATGATGTTGCAATTATTCTAATGGCTTTCCATAATATAATTAAATACAGTACAGAACCGCCGATTGATCGGATGTTTAGTTTTTTTCTACAAACCGCATCTGAAAATTAGATGCTTGTTCGGGCCGTAACAATATGCTGATCCCTCAAAACGTTACCCGACCTGGTGCCTGTGTTCGTGTACGGTGAACAAGAGTTTTCTGTTCAGCGTGCCGAGTGTCGCTTGGGGATGAATCTCTTTGTCGTCATTGGAAGGCGAAAGGGCCTGAAGCGCTTTGGCAAGACGAGCACGTAAATGGGGATTGTACAGTCTCTCCGGCGATCCCATGAGCGCTAGTATCTGAGTGACAAAGACAAACACAAATAAAAAATATATGCATATTTTTCGTTTAGAGAGAATCCGGACACGTCCAGCAATTTGTTTTGAATTATTTTCCTTTCACGAATAATTGCAGGCGCGTTATTTTGCTTCCTGGTTCTTCAAATGAATTGGATATAAATACTGAGCTCAGGGATCTTTCGTTACGAATCCGTTGTTTTATCAATTTCTTTTCGCTTGCCTCGGTAAGAATCGGACCGAGAAAACTCGAGCCCTGTTTCTCGAAGACATCCGGCGATGAACGTGTGAGAAAGCAAACGAACTCTATCATATTTTCTACCACGAATTCCGGTA
The DNA here is from genome assembly GCA_963932345.1 of Ophion ventricosus. Classification (NCBI taxonomy): domain Eukaryota; kingdom Metazoa; phylum Arthropoda; class Insecta; order Hymenoptera; family Ichneumonidae; genus Ophion; species Ophion ventricosus. The sequence continues at coordinate 5,099,354 of OZ010715.1, read as the reverse complement.
TGCACTTGACGATATCGGGCACTGTATCAGGTAGCGGAAACGTCACGGTTTTCAGTTTCCTCAGCGTGTAATCCTTGCGTGAAATCGAAGTTTCCTCGATAGATGACGCGTCGTCGTCGTAATCGAGATTAACCTGGACGAGCCAGTACGCCGTCGTGGCGTGAAATTTCGCCAGAAGATCGAGCGTTTCCGGCGCGTGAAGGCTGGCGTGCACGGACATGTATCTGAAATAGGTTTTTCATTAGGAGAATCAAAGAAGACGAAACATCCAGAGAGCATTCATTTTCTTATTCAAGGTATCCTGAGAAAGATCGGTTTTTCGTCTTCATATTTTCATTCTACAACGTCGAAGACATGTTGTGTTCAAATTTCACGTCACGAACTGCTCGCAAGGAAGAACGAGCTTCAGAAAATCATAATTTCGAAGTCGAGGAAGGCACAATTTACGAGGCAGAAATGTCCGATTAATAGAACGTAAGTATAACATGCCACTATACCACTTAGATAGTTGCGGTTGTGTGAAATTGTACTCAAAACTCTAAACGCGTTTTTCTCGAAACTACTTTTTTCAACTTGGTTGTCATAAAATCTCGGGTTCCATTCAACCGATTGACTTAAAGTTTGGTATAGACTTTCAGTATATATACCTCTTTTGTTCCTACCACGGCACATGCGAAATGATTATTATTACTATTAAAAAAAAACTTTAAGCGTTGAAAAAAAAAAAGGCGAAAAATGATCTATCTTTTGTGACAGACAGTCGCCATTAAAAAAAAAATTCTTTTTGGTAGCTGCCATAATGACATTCTTATTGATGAAGAAAATTGGCTATATTTATGTTTCAGATGAATGGCAGCTTTGGAATCTGTCAACCGCCTCAATCCTTTTTTTATGGCCATATTTAGAAGCTCATAACTTTTTTAACTTTTATTTTGTTTGCACATTTTTTTTTGTAAGTTCTTGAAACAACAATAACAATACTGTTTAAAAAATGGATACGAAAAACATATATATATATTTTTTAACAAGCCCAAAAAACGCCCGTAATCTAGGGTTCTAGATTAGAATACTGCCTTGACTTGAAGTAACCTTAAGTTTTGATTTTATCGCAATCGGTTCATTCAATTAAAAGATATAATTTAAAGTTTTCGGAAATCTGCGCATACGAAGTCGTGGGCATAGCTACTATTTTAATAATCTTCTTCCTTTTTCTTCGTGTTACGATGTCAACAATGGACCGGTTTAATTTGGGCGGCGCGTTTATTTCAATGCCCATTTCTGATGATGGAAACTTAACAAATAAACAAAAAAACATTTTTGCGTAGGTGGAATGTGTGAGTCAAGCCCAAAAGGCTTTGGCCCATATCTAGCGCAGAAATAAAAAAAAGTGCAAATTTGAAAAAGAAAACCAGGGAATTTTTATTCCTGATAACTAACTTCATAAATTCCTTATCCATCAAGTTGATGGGCAACTGTTGCCCGTTCGTATTCCTGACCTCGCCGAACATTCTCACTACGCTCAAGAGTTCATGATTGGCTCGCGTCAGTTTCTCGAATACGACGCGATAACCAAGATCAAGAGCGTGATGGGTGAGAAAGAAGCATTCGGTGACGAAGCCGAAATTGTTCGAGGTCTGTCTCGTTTCATTCTCGGCCGTTGGTACGAGACAGGTTTCCTTGCTCATTCCATGCATGTGTAAACCACGATTTTGACTCTCCTCCTCGTCCTTTGCCTAAAAGACGAGCAATTCTCATATCGCACCTTGTAATTCTGCTTTTTTACATCGACTTCCTGTAAAGTACGATGTAATTAAAGATAAACACGGTTCTTAAATCGCTTAAGGTATTCCTTTCGCGGAGGGCCGTATTTTGTGGGCGCATAAGCAAGGACCCTTTTGAATCATCAGTAGATTACAGGGTTGCCTGATTAAAATAAGTTACAATCAATTATTATACCTAACAATGAATTGGAATAAAAAAATTCGCACAAATTTTGTAGATTTAGACATTTTTACACTTTCTCTGAAAAGTTGCGGTTACGGAAATTCTTCTGCCAGTCACATTTTTCTAAGTCTTATCATTAATATTTTCTTTAAGGAATTGTCACACTGTTAATTTTCAAAAAATCGATTTTCTTGCATTATCCGATAGTATAGACGGTTATAAACAAACTGTTCAATTTTTGGGGCGAAACTCGAATAATTTTGATCGCTACAGCCTTGCTTAGAGAAAGTGATTGGAGCAGCGGCGTGAGACATGCCGAAACTTTAAACGCGTTTTTCTCGACATGTCGTTTTTCAAAACGGTACATTCTCAAAGGAAGAGTTTTCAAGCTATTCGTCTCAAATTTTGACCAGACATTCTTCACGCCATTCTTTATCTTTCTATGGAAGCGTTTTTTTTTCTAAAATATTTATATTTTTTTTAACGAAAAACTGGGCTAAATTGGATACTTTTTTTTTCAAACCGTCGCCATTTGGTCAATTTTGATTTTAAAAAACCTCCACAGCAAGATAGCGGCTTTCATACTGATTACTAATCTTTTTACAAATTTTGTTTCAGATAATATTTACGGCCATAACCGTGTACACAGTGAGGACTCTTCTTTTTCGAAGACATTTTCAACCGTTAAAAAAATGTAAAAAAAAACCTTTAAAAATGTATTCGCTATTCTTCAAGAGTGCTTTGATTTGACATTAAAAAATCGGACTGATTAGCGTATTTTACCCATCGAAAAAAAAATCGCGGAAATCAGCTGTTTTTGGGCCCGTTACACTGTGATGATCCCTTAAACATTGGGTCACCTCCCGATTTTTATTGTCGTTACGGAATCTGCAGATTTTTTTACATGCTTAGAGCAGTTTATATCAGATATCTAGAGTTATTGAGTATATAAATTATTAGATAGGAATGTGGCCAACATGTCATCTCCATAAAGTGCTGCATAAATGAGACGATTTTTATAGTCGTAATTTTTTGTTAAAAGTTCGGTAACTTGGCTTGAAATTCTACCAGTATACTGAGATTAATTTTTACGTAATAATCGACGAAAACCAGGTAATTGTTAAATATTCGAGTTCTTGAAAGGAATACCTTAAAATAATACAATTCTGCAGTAACAATAAAATACAAAATAATAATCATGATGTTCAATATACATAAGTTGCAGGACAATCGATTCTAGGGCAACTCGTCCCACAATAATTGTTCTTCACGTCGTCAATCGATTCCGCGACACTTGGTCCCCTACTAAACTCACTTTTGAAATTACAATGATTACAATCATTCTTGTTATAGAATTCCAAGTGCTACTACAAACCCAATCAACCCCAAACAAACGTTACCGTGTCCCTTGATCGAAAAGCCGAATTTACGGTACATTATCCTAGGATAAATTTTTTGATTGGGACGAATAGTCGCTGCGATATATTTGACTGAAACCAATTGTCCAGAGCAATAGTCTTATGGCCGCTTTTCATGCTATGTAATGATAAAATAAAAAATTGTTTTTTGCGCACCTTGGCGGCGCAATAGGTTGGATCGATTTGAAGAATTTTGGGATCTTTTATTTTGGCGCAAAATGGCTGGCAAAGTCGAAGCAGGAGAGAGCAAAGATTCAGCATGAAACCGTCCGACACGAAGGCAATGTTCGGGATCGCGAGGTTCTGCGTGTTCCAAAGTTTTCCACGACTAGCGTTCGCCTTGAGACAATCACCGAGCCATTTCAATGTCAAATGTCGTACTTCGGGTGAACATTTCAACAGTGTGTGGAACATAATTTGTAGAGAGTCGCCGAGGGCGTCGAGAGCCGACCAAACGGCGCCCTCAAACGCGGGTTTTCTCTGTAAAACAAAATAGAATATATATATATATATATACACATACATATTTACACAAACACACACAGACACACGCACACATACACACCGACAATAGTCTCATTTCTTAAGCTTTCAATAGACCACACGAGATTTGTTTATTTCAGAAATGCATTTCGATAAGATTCCCGCACGTCCTTAAGGGCCTACACGACCTTTGAGCTCGGAAAAATAGCTAGAAATTGTTTTTTAAGTTTTGTTACGCGACTATTGAATATATAAAATAGTTTGTATCTTTTACAAATACATTATAGTTTTATGAACAAAATATTAAAAAAACATGATAAATGTTTTAAATGGTGGCAATATAAATCGTCTAGTAGGACCCTCTTTTCAAACTGGTGGACAAAATCTCTCGAGATTTACTCAACCGATTTTGATGAAATTTATGTTACATATTCTTTATATTATCTAGGATATAGCATAGGATTTTTCTGATTGGATGCCGCGTACAATTTTATTTATTTTTTAAACTCAACATTTTGGTATAACGTAATTTTTTTTCAAACAGCTATCATTTGTACAAACGAAAAAATTTCAATTTTTTCCCTAGGCACACTTTAGCTACTACCGTTATAAGCATTTTTATTTTATTTATTTTTCAGATGATGCCTGACAGAGAAAAAAATTCCACCATTGGCAAGGATTTTCAAAAGAGGGTCTCCCAGAGGGTTACACAAAGTCCCCCTTTACATATTATTTCCTTCTACATTTGTTTTTACACACTATGTACACGCCTCTGTTTCCACACCATTTTATTCATAGTCTCGAATTCTTTTACTTACGTATATAACTCTGACAGAATTATTTCTAACCAGTTCCTCTATTTTTTGCCGAAGTTCTTCCTCCCTTTTGAGTGCCAGCACTTTTACTTTGTCTATTATTTCCGCTCTAATTTCTGCCTTGACCGCGTCGCAGCCACACATGTGTTCCAAACTTTCCTCCCCATCCCAGCAGATTCGGCAGCTATTGTCGCTATATCATAGTTCCTTAATTTCCCCTCTGATCTCCTTTACACCTCCCAGGATTTTTCCATCTCTGCGTTCCCTTTTCTATTCTTGTACTCTTTGCAGTATGTCGATTTATCGATCCTGCACCAGTCGTACTGAATTTCCGGCTCGGTGTTGTTTTATTCCACTTTCTACTTTGGTTCTCGTTTCTTAGTGCCTGCCATATTCCTCCTTCTCTACTTCTTGCATGAATTTTCAGAGATCCTCTCCCTACTTTGACGGGTTTCTGTTCATAATTCCTCTAATCTCCTCTTTTAGGCACACCTTAGGCCACTTTCCTGCTTTCATCTTTGTTATTTCTACCAGATATTCTTCCGCTTTTTTCTAGGCCTAAATTTTTCTCTATCAGGGTGTCTAATTTTGACCAGAACTGAAATTTCATGACATTTAAAGATTTTTAAGGCAAGGAATAGGGATTTTTTCATGACTTTTAGTATGACTTTCTAGTATAAAAGTATAGTTTATAATTATTTAATGCGACTAATTTTCTAAATTTTTATATTTATATTCTGCTCTTTGAAACAGATGTGTGTTGTATGCCAATAAAAAGTATACGACATAAACGAAGTCACCAAACTGTACAATTCCATTTGTAGTAAAAAATATGAGACAAATATCATTTCAAGTTTGCTGTAAAGAAATAAATTTTGGGAACATCTGGAAAAATATTACATACATTTAGGAACTTTGAGTAATATCATCTAGTCGCTTTACACGAATAACAAAGAAAAACTAATATGTTGAGATAACGAATATTTTTTTTGTTCTACTACCTTTTTTGCTAATACCGTAAATTGTCGCAAACCCGCGAAAATGTGAAATTATTTTGGTTAAGTTAATACAAAAATCGGCCATGATAATGAGCGCTGCAGAGATCTTTAAAAAATCAGGTAGATTGGTAATTTTTCATGATATTTCATGCCGTTTTCAAGGTTGAGTGTAATTTCATGACTTTTCAGGACAGTAGACACCCTCTCTATATTAAAAAGTCGCGTCAAAATGACAAAAAAACTTTATCTTTTTTTCTGAGCACCAAGGCGGCGTCACGCTTTAATTCGCCAACTTTATGAAATTGCAATTCAATATAATAAATTTAAGGGCTTGAAATGGCTCCCACCCAACAGTTTTCTTCCGTACCTGTTCCAGCGATCCGTCAAACAGATCCAGCAACGTATCGGACACCTCGTCCGGCAAGCAAGTGAAAGAGAATAAGGTTCCGAGCAGGGTGTCCATGTACGCCCGACCAGAAGCCTTCCCCGGTGTGCTGTGACTCAGAATCAGCTTGGCGAGCGTTTCGAAGCAAGCGAACTTTTGCAACAAGTTGAACCAGGAGCGACAAGTAGTGAGGAGATGACGAGTGCTCGCTTCCTTTCGCACAGAGTCCAGCACCGGCGTGATCGCTGCTGAGACAATTTTATCGCTGTCGTGGTCCGCGGCCACCTCCAGCTCCTCCAATACACCGGACACGAAGCATGTCATTTCCTCGGAAGCGGCTGCGCTATCCTCAAACAGGGACACAAATTGGGCGTGCACCTGGACAAAAAAAAGCGTTTCCTCGTATTGGCAGGCGCGCACTATCCGCCCGATAATTTCACGAGAATCAAATGTTTCTCTCGATTATCTTTTTCGTATTATTAGATCTTTTATATTGAATAATTACTGCTCATCGTTAACCTCTTGTCCTGGAAAAAAGTCCGGCACTTGAAGCACCGTACTGACATTCCTCAGGGTTACTTTCTCCAGACGTTCCCTCGTCTCGTCCGAGCCTGTCGGCTTCTTCGCCCTCTTCCTTTTCCTCAATCTGCGGAAACTCTCGAACAAGTACGGCATAATCTTTTTCTCCGTCACGTGATCGTCGAGCTGCGAATTTTGGCAATCGCCGACCAATCTGGACTGCACGTCTTCCAGCGTCAGACGCTCGAAGATCGCCTCTTCTGCCGAATCCGCCTCCACGTAAACCAAACATTCTTTGCGTCGTTCGTCCGGCTTTGACTTTAGTGTTAAACCGAACACTTCGGCTAGAAGAACCTCCTCGATGTCGCTCTTCAAGAAGTGCTCTTCTTCAGATGATGAGCAAGCCCCGGGTGCCAACGATTTCTCTGGCGGCTGGACTATTTCGATCGGTGAGAAAAGCGCGGCGAACGGATTGCTGCTCGTCTTGTCGCACATTTTCCAGAATTAAAAAAAAAAAGACAAAACGTATTCCTGCAAAGTTAGAGGTAAGTGAGGTTAAGTACAATTTTTATAATGTTTACAAGTGTATTAGAATTCAGTAGTAATAGGAACAATAATATAAAATTTAAGTGAAACTATATATGAAGAATGGAATCAGGGTACAGAAGGATGGAAACAGAACCCTGGAAAAGAGCAGCAAAATATCTGGTAAAAATAACAAAGATCAGAGAAGGCAGATGGCCAGAAATGTGCCTAAAAGAAGAGTTTAAAGGAATTATCAACAGAAACTCAGAAAAGGCAGAAGTGGACTGCTTAAAAGCTATATAAGAAATAGGAGGAATATAGCAGAGACAATAAGAAACAAGGATGTGGGAGAAATAGAACATAAAGAAAAAGGGGGCATAAAAATCAAAACGGAACAGGAAATTCAGTACGACTGGTGCAGGACTGATAAATCAACATACCGCAATGAGTACAAGAATAGAAAAGGAAATGCAGAGATGGAAAAATACTGGGAGCTAAAGGAGATCAGATATAGACAAAGATAAGGTACAGAAATATAGGGAAAAAAAAGACATATATGGATAACCGCTGCCAAATTTGCAGAGGAGGAGAGAAAAGTTTGGAACACATATGTGGCAGTGAGACGGTCAAGGCAGAAATTAGACCGGCAGTAGTGAACAAACTCAAAGAAGTGCTAAAATATAAAGGGGAAAGGGGTGAAGGGAAAGAACTATGGAAAAAAATAGAGGAACTGGTTAGGAATAATCCTGTCAAGGTATTATGTGCATGTGTAAAAGAATTCGAGGCTTTGATAAAGCATGTAGCACAAAGAGAAAGAAATGGTGGTGTATAAAATGTTGTGGAAACAGAGGCGCATGTACATAGAGTGTAATGACAAATGTAAAGGGGAATAATATGTAAGGGGGGGACTATGGTAAATACCCTTGAAGGGTACACCCTGGAAATAAAACTATTCCTCCTACTTCAACATTTCAGTGTTAATGACAATATTGTAAAAAAATCCATATTAATAATAATAATAGACAGAATAAAATAGGAAACAAATTACACATGGCAAATTGTTATTGTCTATTACGTTTTCGTACTCTCAAACGCGAGAATGTGATAGGTTAGGTTAAAACTCCAAATTTACTCGATGTTTATTAAAAACAATAATGAAGATAGAAGGAATACGAGAAAAATATATAAAACATACTAATTATCATAAAAATACAAAGAAGCAATGCAATAGAGGATTTACGTACTCGGAGTTTTTTTTTCCACGAAATTGAATAACGTATCTAATGTTCCATCTTACGAGCACAGGTTATCACTATTCATCGGCTGACACAGCACACGCCACACAAACACACCACACGTAGCGGTGTAATTTGAGATTCGTTGTTACAACACACAATATTACATGTGGAAACGTTTTGCTTGCACGGTTTTATATACAGATGTGAAAACAAAGGCTAATTTCAGTGGTGAAGAATTAGTACGCTTATTGAGCAAGTTTTTCATTCGCCTTAACGCCACTGCGCGTCGCTGCTATAGATCGGTACGATGAGGCCCGGTGCGTGATGTAACCTCAGTACATCGAAAAAATATTTACGTTTGCTCGTAGTTTTCTCCTACACTTTTAACCTTTTAAGGAAGGGAGTGGCCGATATATCGACCAGCAGTTAGGCATGGGACTCCAATTGAGAAATTCATCGATTTTATTGATATCTTTCATGTAAAAAAAAAAGTCGATTTTAATGGAAATTTCCCCGTCCTTAAAAGGTTAATAATAATGCGTTTCGTTTATTATGCGAAGAAAAGGTGTTAAATATTATTTTTGTCCCATTTTAATCAGGGATTATCGTCAACATGGGTAAAATATGTGCGGTACCGAAGTGCAAAATAGGATATAAATCGATGGAAGAAAAGTGCTCGCTTTTCACAGTGTCAAAAAACATTGAACAATACAAACGCCGCGATAAGGGAATTGAACCCAAAATACTATGAGTGTAAGCGCGGAACGAATCCACTTGGCCGAATCACCTTTGTTACAGTGATAACGAAATGTCATTCAATCTCATCAGAATCACCTATATTTTGCAAGTGTTCAGTTTACCTTTTCACGTAAATCCGATAAAGCTTTAATTAGTTAGTTCTCTTTGATCGTGTAGAACGTGTACTTGTACTTTCTTCATCCGTAAGTTAAACATTGTTTACGAAACACGGAATAAATACGAGTAACGGAGTTACGGTTTACAGCGCATGCGTTGCGTGTGGTAGAATAAGAGACAGAATGCTATTCTGTCCCGAGCTCTGTCTTCGTTGCACACCGTACCGATCTATCGTCGGGCACCTCGTGGCCGTAGATCGAAACGAAAAAATCACGTTAAGGGACAACACCACTGTGACGGCTTCAAAAGATCGATTTTTTGAAAACCATCTAGAAAAATCTAAAATACATTTAAGATTAAGAAGCCGTTGGACCCAGATCGAAAAAATAATTATTTTCGGAGATATTGAATATTTTGTCGAGCGGTGCAGCGCTCCGTGACGCTCGGGGTCCCGCGCAGCCGCCTCTTCCTGAGGAAGTATCGGAGGCAATTACGCCAGTCTTCGAAAATTTGAGCAGAGACGATTTGCTGCAGCGTTGTTTGGGCGGCTTCACGCAAAACAACAACGAAAGCTACAACAAATCAGTTTTGGCAATAGCCCCCAAGTGTCAGTCCGGGAGCAAAAAAATCGTCGATATTGCAGCTGATATCGCGGTATTATTATTCAATGATGGCCTGAGAAGCCTCATGAAAGTTTTGGAGACGTTGGGGATAACTATCGGCCCAAATTGTTTCAATTTTTGCGTTGAAACCGACGCAGCGCGGATCGAGCTAGCGGAGCGCTCGCTCACAGACGCTGCAAAAGAGGCAAGAAGAGCCTGTACAAGTTCGAGAAAAGATGCTAGGGACAATCATTTGCTTCTTGAAGGCCAGCTATATGGTGCCGGCATCGCTGATTAAAGGTAAACATTTTTTTTTCCAATTTATCGCATAAATTAACAAACCTAAAACTTTGAACGCGTTTTTCTCAAAACCACTTTTTTGAGTGCGGCACGCAGCAGAACTCGAGCAATTTTTATCCGATCGACTTCAAATTTGGACTGCATCAATAAAACTAGATTATCTAAAGAAGTACATAGGATTTTTTCGATATCTCAATAATAAAAAAAGTTATAGCCTATTTTCGACGAGAAATTTTGCTCGAAAATCGTCCTTTAATTTCAAAAGCGTGCCTATTTTTTAAAAATCAATATTTTTTCAAATCCCTATGTACTTCTCCTCAAAATATCATATTATTAACGAAAACACTCGGTATTTTTTTTCAGATCGACTTTGAAGAGAGTTCTGCTGCGTGCCGCGAACCACTGCAGAGGCAACAGTACCTGACGCGGGAGCTTCCCCAGCGTCACCATGGGGCGTGAAAAATTTGAATTTTTTCTTTATGTATCTTCAATAAACAACGAACAAAACAAAAAAAAAAATTTCGAATATCTCTTTTTTTTCCCACAAAAAAAAATTCTTGAAAAATGGCAAAAAAACAGGGGGTCACAGTGGTGTTCTGCCTTAAGCGAACGTACTCCCACCACTGGCGTTTCCAGCCTGTATGTAAGACCGTGCGGGCTTTAACGTACAATGCCCTCCTACAGCGGTCGAGTGAAACGTTTCGGGATAGTAGTATTATCCGGATCAGGGAGACTATTCAGCTCAATAAACTTATCCGCCGACAATGCAAATATGGAATTCTTTTCTATGCCAATCGATTGTTAGTCGTTTGTTAGTGTTTGTTAGCCGAAATCCAGCGTTTGTTAGACTTTATTTATTGAATAATAGGAAAAACAAATTTCATGTCAAAATTAGCCGCAAGAAAATGGTCCTGTAATGAGTTCGAACTTTTCTTCGTAACCAGTCGATTGTTATTCGTTTGTTATTGATTGTTAGTCGATTTTCATCGTTTGTTAGAGCTTAATTTTTATTTAATCGTGGAAAAACTTTTCGACCCCGTAGCACGCTGCAAGCCGCGTGAAGTTGGAAGTATGGCCACGAGGGCCGTGCGCAGCTTTGCCCATCTACTCTTCAATTTCAGCATAATAATGATTCTTCTTATCCTACCCGATTGTTAGTCGTTTGTTACAGATTGTTACTCGATTTTTATCGTTTGTTAGTGCTTAATTTTTATTTAATCGTGGAAAAACTTTTCGGCCGCGAAGAACGCTGCAAGCCGCGTGAAGTTGGCAGCATGGTGGCGAGGGCCGGATACGGCTTTGCCCACCTTCGCCGCAATTTCAGCAAAATAATGATTCTACTTATCCTACTCGATTGTTAGTCGTTTGTTAGTGATTGTTAGTCAATTTTTGTCGTTCGTTACAGCTCAATTTTCATTTAATCATTGAAAAACTTTCGACCCCTGTGAAAGATGCAAGCGTCGTGAAGTTGGCAGCATGGCCGCGAGGACCGGTACGGCTTTGACGCCATTGGCATGCCATTGCACGCCATTGGCATGCCATTGCACGCCATTAGCATGCCATTACATGCCATTAGCACCCCATTGCATGCCATCGCATGTCATTGCATGCCATTGCATACCAATGGCATGCAATGGCAGACAATGGCATGCGATGGCATGCAATGTCATGCAATTGTATGCAATGTCATGCAATGGCATGGAATGGCATGGAAAAGCATGGAAAAGCATGGAATGGCATCGAATGGCATGGAATGGCATGGATTGGCATGCAAAAGCATGGAATGGCATGGAATGGCATGGAATGTAATGGAATCGCATTTAATGGCATGCCATTGGCATGCAATGGCGTGCAATGGCATGCCAATGGCCGGTCGGTCATCGGTCGGTCGGACGGTCGGTTGGTTGGTTGGTACCGCACGCACGTACGTGGAGTGTGCGGTATCAATACGCCGTACTCCACCAGCGCGGTACACGAGCGGTACGTGGTTATCTCGGGCTGGGTACTGTTTATGTACGAATCGCTCGAATCGTACGGCGTACCGGTAACGTACCCCTACGTCGTGGCCATGCTGCCACCTTCACGCGGCTTTCAGCGTGGCAGAGGGCCGAAAAGTTTTTCAATGATGAAATAAAAATTAAGCTCTAACAAATGTTAAAACGCGACCAACAATCACTAACAAACGACTAACAATCGATTATGATAAGAAGAATTAACATTTTGATCAAATTGCGATGTTAGACGGACAAAGCCGTGCCCGCCCATCTGCCAGCTTTACGCGGCTTTCAGCGTGCTAGAGGGCCGAAAACTTTTTCAACGATGAAATGAAAATTAAGTTCTAACAAACGATAAAACCCGACCAACAATCACTAACAAACGACTAACAATCGATTACGATAAGAAGAGTCAGCCTTGTGCTGAAATTGCGATGTGCTGAAATTGCGATTGGCAAAGCCGTGCCCACCCATCTGCCAACTTCACATGGCTTGCAGCGTTCTAGAGGGCCGGAAAGTTTTTCAACGATGAAATAAAAATTAAGCTCTATCAAACGATGAAAATCGATTAACAATCACTAACAAACGACTAACAATCGAGTAGGATAAGAAGAATGAGCATTTTGCTGAAATTACGGAGCGTCATGGATACAGGCGCACCAAGCTGCCGTGGCATTAATTAAAAATGAATTAAATAAAAATGAAGCTCTAACAAACGATGAAAATTGACTACCAATCACTAACAATGGACTAACAATCGAGTGGGATGAGAAGAATGAGGATTTTGCTGGAATTGAGAAATCAGATGGGCAAAGCCGTGCCCGGCCGTCGCGGCCATGCTGCCAACTTCGCGTGGCTTGCAGCGGGCTCTACGGCCGAAAAGTTTTTCAACGATTAAACTAAAATTAAGCTCTAACAAACGATGAAAATCGACTAACAATCACTAACAAACGACTAATAATCGATTGGTGACGAAAAAGGTACGAAACCATTTTCTTGCGGCTAACTTTGACATGAAATTTGTTTTTCGGATTATTCAATAAATAAAGTCTGACAAACGATGCATTTTGTCTAACAAACACTAACAAACGACTAACAATCGATTGGCATAGGAAAGAATTCGATATTTTCATAGTCGGCGGCTAAGTTTATTGAGCTAGACTATTCGCTGTGTGCAATGCCACACTGTAGCGTCTGGCTAGGACTTAGGGCGCTCATGGTGGCCGGATTTCGCAAATTCTACTGGACAGTCAATCGTTGTCTTATAGAGCTTAGCAATGGAAAAGCCACGCAAAGGAAACGTTAGTGTTGTGTAAAATAGTGCAAAAATATATTGAGATCCACGAGTAGAGAAATAAAATTTTATTCGTTCCCGGCAGCAAGTTATAAAGCCGCGCAAAAAAAAACTGGATAGATTGGGTTAGTAAAACGAAGTAAGTATACTTTTTGAGGTTATGTTGATTCGTCTTTTGAAAGATATGCATGCCAGTAATTTTGTCACGCGAATGACAGTTGTCACCTAACCCAAAAACAGAATGAAAAGTAGCGAAAAACGTATTTTAAATGTTTGGTACTGTAACACAAATTTTTTATATTGCACTGCTGTGGTTCTATTTACCTTAAAAAAACTATTTTATTATAAATATTCAAATTATTGAACGTAAATAAATAATTTTAATGTTCGTGCGTTTGCGTGTATATTTCGTCAGTGGAGAATTTTCATATAACACTGGCACGCGGCGCCACTTGGTTCTGCGCACACAGCGAATACTAAAGGAGTCCCAACTCTAATGGGAGGGATAGAGGAAAAGTGGTAGGCGAATCTGCTGGATTTAAGTAGTACTTGATTGAGCCACCAGGAGCGCTGGGTAGACGCGACGCATGGCGCAATGAAGGTAGCAACGTGTGCGCGAGATGAAACAAGGTTGTTGATTTCAGGTAAACATTATTTACTTGTGTATGAAAATAATGACACCACGATAGTGGGAAAAAACTAAACTATTTTGCTATTTGCTTCTACATAACATATACTTATAGAAAACAATTGATTTTTGTTTTCCCGTTAAAATAAAAGTATACAACAAATTATTCTGAATTTTATTTTCGCTTTACGTATGAATATGGCCGCCACTGTCGGTTTAATAACGAAGAGTTCGAGAAGTAGGCTACGAAATGCAGTTTGCAAACTAGCGAAAAAATAGACATGGCAGTGGATGAAGGTTTTTATCAAAAATAAAAAGAAAATGAGTTTTTATGGTGTAGAATTGACAATAGGTGAAGCTCAAGCTTATGATTGTGGATTTGCCATTGAAAAGTAATTGTCAATGGCGTTGTGAAACTCAGACAACTCACTCATCAATGTCGTATTTGTCATTCTTTTTCTCCTTTTTTTCCCATAAATATGATTTGCGTTTGGGATCGATTCATCGGTCATAGAAGTAGTCACACTTGAAATTTTGTTCAAGAGATGTGCCTATATTTTAGCTCGCGTTTTGATTTTTGCTACGAATGAAAGCTGCCAGTTTTTTTAAGAGCATTACTAGCCTGATGAAAATTCTTTATTCGGTACTGGAAACATTACTGAAGAAAGTGGTTTAGCATACGTATCTTCTATAGTTTATAAAAACATTTGTTACAATTCGGTGAAAACATATTGTAATGTTTTTTTTTTCAAACTTTCTCGTGCGACTTGATAAGAGGATATGAAAATAATACGAGTAACGACGGCTACGTCGCAAACTCAACTTTTTACACCAAAACTGAACATTGACGATGTTTCTCAATGTAACATGTACATCCACGATTGGATTCAGAATTTGGTATAAACAATCAGCAGTAATTACTATCGTCTGGTTCGCGTACGCATGAGCATGGGGCGTTTGAATATTCAGTTTTTGGTTATGTTCCTTCTCATTTTCGCTCAATGGAATGAAATTTCTTGCGATTTACCCCCACCGCCGATGCGTCAGCCATCACCGGCGCCACATAGTGGCCGCAATGGAAACTGTGTATTTCTAGCAGATTCGTATACCATTTCCGTAGTATATAGTTGGGGTTCCTTTAGTATAGTCTCCCTGATCGTCATCACTATTGAGGTGGCGAGCGGCCATCGTCCACGGCGCATTCGATTATTCGAATGGCCATCGGGAGTTTACTTGGATTGTCGAATGATTCCGTTTTAAAATCCACTACGATATTTCCTCTTTGAGACGTTTATTTAAGGGATCATCCCACTTTAGATGGCTAAAAAATTAGGTGTTTTTGGGAATTTTTTGTATGGTTCCTATAAAAGATATTGATGTAAATCTTTTTGGGCTTGATAAAATAACTCTTGAAATGTATGAAAAAAAAAACATTTTATTCATTTCACATCATTTATGTATTCCTGGTAGCAACATCCGCACAGCCCTTCGAAAAAAGTGATGTCAGCTTCGTTGATGTTCTTTCTGAGTAGATTTATCTGAAACACAAAAACCATAAAGATCTGAGTTTAGTATGGTTGTGGCTACTGTCCGAACTAGAATTATTAATTTTTATGCAAAAATAACAAAATGGCGGTCGTTGAAAAAAAAGTCTCAACAAATAAGACTTTTTTGACTGATATTTCGCTTAAAAATAGTACTTAAAATCAATATTTTCAAATAAGTCTAGTTCCAACAGTAGCCATATATATGTCGAATATGTAGTTAAAATTTCGTAAGGATTGGTTCATTAGTTCCGGAGAAAAAATCAACGAAGCAAGAAGAAAGTGGTTTTGAGAAAAATGCGTTTAAAGTTTTTTTTACTGAAAAAACATAAGAAAAATCATACTAACAGCTAATCAGCGATGCCGACACCATACAGGATGCCTTTCGCTTGTTTAAACAGTTCCATTCACAGTTCGAAATCCATAAAAAAATCGATTTGAAGTTGATAAAGTGAGATGATCCCTTAAGGGATCATCACAGTGTAAAATTAAAAAAAATCGATTTTATTGCATCATCCGATAGTATAGACGGTTATAAACATGCTGTTCACTTTTTCGGGCGAAATTCGAATAATTTCGGTGGCTACAGCCTTTCTTAGAGAAAGCGATTCGAGCAGCGGCTCCCGCACTCGAAACCTTAAATGCGTTTTTCAAAACGGTGTACACTCTCATAGGAAGAGTATCCAGGCTATCCGTCTCAAATTTTGACACAACATTCTTCATGGCATTCTTTATCTTGCTATGGAAGCTTTTTTTTATCTTCATATTTTTTTAACGAAAAACTGTTGAAAAAAATAGGCCAAATTCGATATTTTTTTTAAACCGCCGCCATTTTGTCAATCTTGATTTTAAAAAAACCTCCATAGCAAGATAGCGGCTTTCATACTGATTAATAATCTTTTTATTAATTTTGTTTCAGATAATATTTACGGCCACATCCATGTGGCCGTTTTCAACCGTTAAAAAAAATGTAAAAAGAATTAACGTGTAGAAATTTATTTTCTGTTCTACATAAGGGATTTGATTTGACATAAAAAAAATCAGATTGATTAGCGTATTTTAATCATCGAAAAAAAATCACGAAAATCAGTTATTTTTCGACCCGTTACACTGTGGTGATCCCTTAAATAGTTTATTTGATGTGAAGTTTTTTAACTGCGTGGATTGTATTGTTAATCGGTGGCGATACGAGTGCCAAAATGCTGCGGATTTACAATCACCCACGGTCGTATATACAGATCTGAGTACTCCCGTATATTTCATTTACGGGAGTACTCAGACCCAAAGTGTGCCACTATACGACGCCCGTTGTGCCAAGACTGGCCGCAAAAGCGCGGAGCGCTGCAATCTCGGAGGCCGGTGTGTGTCAGAGAGCGATATACGCGCGCATGCGTATTGTCTTTATATTAACGTGGCTGTAATAAAAAGTTAATACACCTTGAATACCTATTCGAACACAAAAACTAAAAGCTTAAGCCGAAAATATGAGCGATGCGCCATTAGTTAATGATACTCATCGTCTTTGAGATGGATTGCCCGAGCTAAGTTTTGCTTCACCTAATTATATTTTTCTGATTACCGAAAGGAAGTAGTGCTTTCGAAATTAACGCGCAAATTATAATCTGAAAAAAAACATGCTGAAAGTGAGAGGGATGATGAAAATTAATAATTTAGTTTTCATTTTTTAATGTGCTTTGTTCACTCTTAATATTATCTGTACAACCTTTTTCTTACACATCTATTGTTTATAGAACTTCGCATGTTTCCTTATTATACAACTTTTTTTGGACGTTGCGTTTAGTGAGTTTCCAATTAGTATCCACTTTTGCATCCCGAAATTATGCACTTTTTAGGCATTGCAACAATAGTCACTTCTCTATTGTTTATTCGTTAATGAATACAAACTTTCCCTAGATTACTTTTGATATAAAATTGACGAGACGAGGTTATGTAACTTATACCCTGCTGTAATTATACTTGAGTGATGGAACTGGATGCAACTAGGCGCATGCCATGCCTCGTAAGCGCGGTATAAGCAGACAGGCCTCTTCGTCATTAGCGACGTGGCGGAATTTGGCAAAATCAGCTTCACTTAGAGGCATAGATTTTTAAACGGAGTGCCCAGACCTGTGTATACGACCGTATAATCACCACAGCCTGCCACAATCTTTGTCCCAGACCCGTGAAATATTGTCAATTATTATGCGCTTGTATACATGAAAGACCCGAAAATACTGGTTTTTTGTTCACGTTGATGACCCGTTGACACACTTATCTCCAACCTGACCACTCTTAGCAGGTGGGTGGTACTTCATCCACCTGCTATTAAGGAGGTTGCTCAGGGTCTGTGCAGGGCAGGCGCCAAGAAGAGAACGCATATGCTTACGGCAGTAGTCTCGCCAAGGCGTTTATCTATAGATTTTTTATTTATTTTGAGGACCTATCCAGGACACTATTAAGTGATTACCTGCAAAATTTCAAAATGATTCACCGTTGTGTATTCGAGATATTGGCAATCAAAGATTGTAGGTTTTACACGTGTTCTTATGGGGAGCAGTGGAAAATTTCAGATTTCACGCAATAACTTCGAAACTTTTCTACAGATTTTTTTTAAATTCTCAATTACAGAAGAACATATCGATGGTCCCGAGCGGGTCTATCTTATCTCGCTCAGACCTTTACGCAGTAGCGTAATTGAAAGGGTCCCAGATGTACTAGCGTAACTCTCGCGTCCTCCGCGAAGTATCGTATCTCGGCAGACTCTGTTCATTCTAACGCATCTCCGGGCGCGCGTGAGATCCATCGTATCTCCCGCAGCCTTAGAACGGAGTATCGTAACTCGCCGACTGCGATATGCTCTATCGTATCTCAGATGCACCAAAACGTTTCATCGTAAGTCGAAATTTGGTGATTTTTGAAAAACATCACTACTAAGTTCGTTCGAGCTTGAAGAATGCCCAGACAAAATTTTAAATCATTTTGATAATTTTTTGTGCTGTAATTAATTAAAGTAAAACAAGATATCGTATCCCCCCGCGCTCTGAAAGTTCCATTCTAGTTTCTACTCTATCGTAAGTCGTCGAAAATCTCGACGACTTACAATGAAAGAATAAGTTATGTAACGATAACAGTTATAAGTATGTTATTATTATGACGTGAATGGAAATAATATAATAATTCATTGATTTAAACAGATAATTAATTAATCATGAAATATAGAAAAATAATAATCGTAATGATATTATTAACACCTTTTGAGATTGGGCGACACAAGAATTGTATTACGGTTATCACTATATCTATTCGTTTGAAAATTGACTGAGATTTCGCGATTTTATTTGAAACAAAAATTGATTACCAGTTACAAGATATTTTATTTTTAAATTTTATTCCGAAAACTTTACATAGTATGAAATAATTTCATTAGAAAAAAATATGCATTAGGTATATCTCTACAAGCAGCTATTTTTCATACAGTTCCATACAAATTATTAGCACACATACATGTGCTAATAATTTGAATGAAAGACCTTTCGTCGAAGCATGCCGGCTGTCAGGGGGAAGGCCTACCAAAGACCTTTCGACCGAAATATATGATGAATATTATGATAATAGTATATTATGTTTCTATTTTCACAACGCTTTTCATGTCTAAAAAATATTTTGCGTATAATGCGCAATATTTAGACATAAATGTTGTGATGATTCAGTGACATTTTATTTTTGAGAACGCGAAACGTTCAAACCGCGTTTACTGAAAACTTGCGATTCGTAGATACGATGAAACGTTTTGGTGCATCTGAGATACGATAGAGCATATCGCAGTCGGCGAGTTACGATACTCCGTTCTAAGGCTGCGGGAGATACGATGGATCTCACGCGCGCCCGGAGATGCGTTAGAATGAACAGGGTCTGCCGAGATGAGATACTTCGCGGAGGACGCGAGAGTTACGCTAGTACATCTGGGACCCTTTCAATTACGCTACTGCGTAAAGGTCTGAGCGAGATAAGATAGACCCGCTCGGGACCATCGATATGACGAAGTGGGTAACTAAATCATGAATTTTGACCTTATAGTTTCAGAGATATAGCGATTTAAATAAAGCAATGTCTACCGACGCTAGTGCCACGAAGCGACTGGAGCAGATTAGAACTAGATTACAGTAGTTCGTGCATATTCGTATCCGCAGAGTACGTACTAGTAGCCGGAATGGATAATCTAATACAAAAGTGAGGGTTAGGTAAACATTATATTAGGCGTTTTCATCATTACTTTATACGTTTTCAAATCCCGATAAGATGTACGACCTATATTATAAGGATATTTCGCAATATTTCGAAGCTTTCATCGATTGAGCGGAGAATAAACTTTTCACCGTGACTGTGGCGAGACTACTTCCTTAAGGTAGTATGTGCACGAACCTCCTTATTAGGAAAAAAATTGATTTTTTTGTATGCTGTAGTATAGACATACAGAATGACGTCCGCGAAAACTCAGCATGCCTTACCGGCTAGATACAATAGTAATTAATTCACAAAATCAATGCATTTAACCCATACCATATGGGGAATCCGTGCGGATCGAGCTTTGAAACGAAAATAATAGTAGTTCGCGAATAGATATGAGCTACGCGAAAAGCGATAAATAACAAGAAAACTGTCGCGGTTACGTATGTTGCATACAAAATATAGGTTACGGGATATTTCGAGCAGATATTATCGATTGAATCGACTAATTTTTGCGTTCGCTAGCCGTGTCTGTCATGGCGGGAGAGATGGCGTAGATTTGGCAAAACCGCATGCCGTCAGCTGTGTTCGTATCCGGGAGGCCGAATCGAGCCGGTCAATTTGAATGCAACGACAAAAGTTGTAGATTCTTTACGCGAGAAATTTACTCATTAATGATAAATAATTATGGATTGAATATTATATAAT
This sequence comes from Ophion ventricosus, assembly GCA_963932345.1. Taxonomy (NCBI): domain Eukaryota; kingdom Metazoa; phylum Arthropoda; class Insecta; order Hymenoptera; family Ichneumonidae; genus Ophion; species Ophion ventricosus. The sequence goes on along the minus strand of OZ010715.1, from coordinate 5,078,877 downwards.
GAAGTTTTTATCATTCTTTTTTATCTTCACGGGCGTTTTTTGTATTCCATATTGTATGTAAGACCGAAGTACATACGCACATTGCACACACACTGCACACATGCTTACACACACGGACGGCATAAACAAATTTTTGACATTGATCGGAAGCGACTGAGGACAGCGTTGCCACGAATATTGCCAGAATTATGAAATAGCGGACGGTGAGACAACTCAAGTCAAATCTGATTGCTATTTTTATACTTTACTTTTCATAATATAATGCGCACAGTTATCACATACACTTCTCAAATAATTATTTTCCGTATCATATTTATTATTGTACCTAAATGTATTATATTTTGCATTTTTCAGATTCAAAAATTGATAGATATTCTGTTGACTAGTCAATCCGCTAGTACTTCCTTAACCAGAATTCGATAGAGACCATGACATACTGGACACAAGTCGAGGCTCCATGGTCGGACAAATATATAGTAAAAATGTTATAATGCTCGGTAGCGATATGTAAACATTTTTCGATTACAGGGAGCCTTTGCGATATTTTTTTTCTCTGTCACAATTTGATCAATTGCCCCGCAAAGAAATTAAAAACAAGGTAAAAAGTGAACCACCCTAATATATATAGGCAACCAAAAGAATAGCTTCTGTTGCGCCTCGCGGCCTCTACACCGTACGTATTTTCGAAGCTATATGCGTGACGATAAGAATCGTTGCGATATCGCGAATATATCAATACCGAGAATTTAATTTCACTGCTACGCCTATACGCATAAGTGATCTGTATACAAATTGCTAAAGAACTTAGACGGCAATTGTATCCAAGCGATACGACTTTGACCTAATGTCGAATCGGTCTCTCATTCGCATCGCGTGTGCTCGCATGGATATATTTTTCGTTTTTTTCTTCTAATTCATCTGAATACGCGTAGACAAAAATATAATGTTTGACTCGCGGGGTAGCAGCCAACGAGGAATCGTCAATGGGATAAAAGTTTCGGTCGTCTTGTTCGTCGTAGTCCCAGCCGAATAAGAAGCCGGTGCGCGATCGCAGCGTGTTCAGCGTGTATTTATAAACGAATAAGCGGGATGGCACGAAGCATCGTGTGTTTTCGCTACCTTCTCACCGCATCTTTCCTTATTCTAGGCGTAAGTTTTATCTCGCAGTTCGTTCATATTTATTCTTTCCTTTCACGTCCAGAGCCTTTTTTCTCACTACGCACTTTCGTGTGAGCGTGTGTGTGTGTGTGTGTTGATATTTATTCTTCTTCCTTCATTTTTTGTGAATTTATTTGGAAAGGCGTGTGTATGACTAACGAAACGAAGAGAGTTTTGCAATGAGAATGAGTGGGCGTGCGAGTAGGAGAGAAGTGTGGAATTTCGGTCGGTAAGGTAGGCCTCGTTAAACCCTGGTGGTTGTCGTCCTCTACAGAGAACAGCCGAGGTATGTCCAATGACGATGCTGACTCATTGTCACAATCGGTTTTTTACACGTTCGGTCAGTAAAACTCCTAGTTTTCCCCTGGACGGTTCATATTTTGGGCAAACGGAGAGACAGACGTAGTTCATCTTTTGTAGCGAATAATCAAATTTTTGGTTACGTAAAAGAAACTAATTTCAGCTAATTAATGTGTGGAATGCGTATAAATGACTGTTTAGAAATGTTATTAATCGTTTTTTTTTGTTTACTTACGTCGCGAATACGTTATTAAGGTAGTTCGGTCGAATAGAGGTTCACGTTTAAGACCCTGTTTTTTTAAATTTAATCGAAAGAGTTGACCTTGCTCTACATGTCTGCAAAATTTTAAGTTAATTCACCATGTAGTTTGGGTGTAATTAATAAATAACTTTACATTGCTCTTATAGGGCATGAGGCTCAGATGACACGACAACTATCGAAATTTCAATATACACGAAAAATTAATCGTTTGAGGGCCAAAAAAAAACTTACCACTATAATGGTTGATATCTATAAAAGATATTTACCAACGATTTTAGTCGATTTACCACAGGGTTTTTTGTTATTTCAATAATTAATGCGAGTCCGTGGCCTCTGTCCTTGTCATACACCGGATCTCTCTCGCTAGCAGAAGTTACTAGGGGAAAAAACATAGCGGCGCAGTCGCGCGCGCTTTATTTGAATTTGGTCGAGCGTAACATTTCACGTAAGCAGAGAATATTCCATGAATATTGTTTAACACAAGCAAATGTAAAGGAAGTACGAAGTAAACAAGGAACAATTGGTTCATATATAATATATGTAACATATAAAATATATTATATACATATAATATATGTATAACAACATTCAAATGGAAGCAGAGTTTTATTTTTTTTCTGTAGCGGGAACATTCCAACCGTCTCAAGAGCCTTGATAGGACATAAATCTTGTAAAATACTTAGATACAGACTTAGATAAAAACTCTTAGGCTTTATGACACAAATATACAAATACACGTATTATGTTTTTATGTTTCTTCTCGGACATCTTATGTTAAAAAAAAGGATGCAAAGCGGCATGTTGAAGCACGCACCCGCTCCATTTTCTTTACAACAAAACTCGTGAATGCAATCTAGTACCTTATGCGTAAGGTTAGGTTAGTTCGCTCCCTAACGTGTAGAGAGGTAGTCAAGTTGAGGCTTTTTCGTTAGTCGACTTTTTCGGTAGTCAACTTTTTCGTCTATTCCGGGTATTAATTATTAACTCATCATTTACACGCCTAAAAGAAGCTTATAATATTTTGTTATGCAACAATTTAATTTATCATAGCTTTTATATGGTTAAATTGTACGTAAATAAATCTAAATTACGGATGAAATTTGACTTCGGCCAAACTCGACCGAATTACCTTAACCAAGTTGAAATCTGGCAAACGCGCAATTTAGTTCTCAGTAGCTGATAGTACTGAGCTCAGATACGAACAACGTCACATGATGAGCGCTTAGCTGTCAAGCATCCTTCGCGTATTTAGTTTTTGTGTTCGACGATAAGAAAAAGATGAACAGGAAACATACAAAGTAAAAAACAGTACAATCGCCGGTTAAAGCAAGTAGAAAATAGAAAGAAAAGGACGAGGCATAATTGATTTGAAGGTTATGTCGAAACCCATGCACTGCAGCTTCTTGTCAATTAGGAATTATGGATAAAAAATATTAAACATGACGTAAAACATGGCTCGGCCTCAATATTTTCTGTACTCTACCAAATATCCGTTTAGTTTAATTTGCAATAAACAAATTGTAGTTATCATCTTTTTTGCGAACATTTTGTGTTGTATTACTCTCTCTAGTAATTATGCGGAACAAAAATAAAAATAATGATAAAAAATATTTAAATACTCTTTATGAAACCGCGGTAAGAAATTTATAACGAGGGAACAATAGTTTGTGCGTTTCTAATTGTGGCGCCTATTCAAAATGGCCGACTTGACAGCAGCGTTGCCACGTGTCATAGCGCGCTTTATTGTTTTACGCAAATCAGCTAAAATTTTCTGTTTTGTTTTAAGGTATTACTGGATGGATTTTAAATAATCCCCAAAATTCTTGAAGATTTAAGGAATGATAGTTCTTGAAAGAGTAGTAATACATGAATTATTTTACAATTTTTCACTAAATAATTTAGTAGTTATAAACATATGAATTTAACACGGTTGCTTATGGGAAAATAGCTTCTGCAGACGTTAATGGTTACCAAACGAATAGAATGAAATCGCCGTAAATTCTAAAAATATTATATCACCAAGATTTAGGATCAAGTGATTGATTATGCTAAGTTTTAAATAAATCGACTGAGTAATTGTCGAGAAATTAATTAAAGTAATGAGGAGTATCGCCTTTTTTAACGATGAATTAATAGCAATCATTGGAAAACTCAATACATGTTGAGTTTTTGAGTAATCATTGATACTAATAAGATGATCTGAACGTATTAATTACAATTGCAAATAGAGCATTTTTTTGTAGGACCGTTTTAAGGGGCCAGTTCACTTTGGAGCAACGAAAAAAAGGTTATTTTCGCGATTTTTTTTTTAAGATTTTATAAAAGATATGAATATAAAAGTTGTTGGGCTTGATAAATAAAGTCTTGAAATACATTAAAAAAAAAATTTAATTCATTTTTATTCATTTTTAAGTACAAAAACTATAGTTTAACGTAACGCCTCAAAAATAGGTGGGCTAGGTAGCTCCATCACAACTCGGCAACCGCTTGTCTGAAACAAAAAAATCAAAGTCCATTAGATTCAGTATGACACCAGCTACAAAATGACCCTCGGATATAAAGTTTTATCAACAAATAAAAAAATGGCAGATGAAAAACGAAAAAAGTAAAAAAAACGCGTTTTTTTCGCAGTTTTTCGCAAAAAAAAGAGTAAAAATAAAAATTTTAAAACCATCGAGGGTCATCTTGTTGCGAATCATGTTTACAATATGTGTTTCAAATTTCAAGAGAATCGGTTTATTAGTTTTAGAGATACGATGGAGCTAGATTTTGAAAACGTTGTTTCGAGAAAAACGCGTTTGAAGTTTATACGATGAAAAACTCTTACCTAAACTCAATCGGCAATTCCTGCACCGTACAAAATCCCTTCTGATTGCTCATCATCGTCGATTTCTTCAAGTCTTGCTTGCTTTCGTTTGGTTCTGGTCTCTTTTGACCGATGGGTCGGCCGAGCGCGCTATACGCTAGGTAGACGAAATGAGGTCCTGACGTTCAGGTAAAAAAAAAATACTTAGAGAGCTCGGATTGTCATAAAATTTTGACACAATATTTCTGAATGCATGTACTTTCGAAAAGAGTAAAAAAAAAATCGATTTTTTGAAATTTTCAAAGTGGACTGGCCCCTTAACCCTTTGAAGCATACATTTTTCCTTACGTGCAATCAGCTCAAAACTTTGTACTCGGGGGTTTTCGGGGTCGCTGATTACAAATCTGCACTCAAAATTCGAAAATTCAAGATGGCGGATCCAATATGGCGGACCACAAATGCAAAAATTGTTTGATGAAAGCAAAAGTTGGTACGCGGGGGTTTTCGGGGTCGCTGATTACAAATCTGCACTCAAAATTTGGAAACTCAAGATGGCGGATCCAATATGACGGACCAAAATGCGCAAAGTAGCTTGATGAAGATGAAACTCCATGTGCAGGGGTTTTTTGAGTCGTTGAATTCGAATCTCAGTTCAAAATTGAACAATAAAAATGGCAGTTCCAATATAGGATAATGAAACACAAATCTGGCTTGGTCACTGATACTAATCTGAGCTTATAATTTAAAAATAGGTGGTGAACTGAAACATAAAATTCTCTTGATGAAGAGGAAACTCGGTGCTTTAGGGTTATTGAAGTCGCTAATTTTGAAACCAGTCAAAATATATAAATTTAAAAAATTCTAAATTAAAAATTAAAAAAGAAACTCGCTACGTCCTCGCCGTTAGCTCCGGGTAATGCTAAAAGCGTAATTCTATTAGAAATTCAGTATAACAGAATCCACATATTGAGCAACTCCAATGTTTTAGTAATTCCAGTAAAATCTCCGGTTTTGGTCCGCCATATTGGATTTGCCATTTTGAATTTCTGGATTTTGAGCTCGAATTTGTAATCAGCGACCCAAAAAACGTCTCTGAATTCATTTTTTGTGTATGGTTTACCTGCTAGATTAGGCACAATTACATTTATTGTCTAATAAAACATGTTTTTTTGTACTGTAGTGATGATCAACATCCACTAAGTGCAACATAAGCCCTTAATAGTGATATTGTAGTAACAATTGATCTCCTAACATCCTAAATATACATTTACATTCGTCGTTATGCGCTAACAAATTTTTTTAATCAAGAAAAACAGAGTGGAAGTAGGTGACATACCAGTATGTCACTATGCTTTAAAGGGTTAACAGATGTACAGTCACTGACAAAACCTCAGTCAAGCACACGCCAATATTGTCGAATTTGACTTCAATTATTATTAAAAGTGGAAAATGAACATTTCTGAGTGTTAATTTATTACTAAATTAGCTATTTGTAGGGCTAAACATGTACGACATGATCTAGACTTGTAAACCCACGATTCGCACATTTTGGACTAACTTTTTATCCGACGGTGAATAAAGTAATACTTTAAGAATATCTCGATAACGAGGCAGATAAAACCCTTCACTATTTATTGAAATTATTCATAAAAATGTGAAGCATTTGTTTGCGCCTATTTGTATTCAATTCTTAACATTTTTATTCCTTTCCGAGATTACGTATCAGCCTTATCGTATAGCTTTTGCTACGTTGCCCGTGTATAAGAACCCAACTTTAATAATGAACAGCTCAACAATCATGCAGACGAATGACTTAAAATTTCGCACGAAGTTTTACGGAGGAAACACCTGTTCGCAAATATCCTCAATAAATTTCAGTAAATTCTTAACATCACGCGATAGCTAAGCAATCTCCTTAACAGAGCGGAAGTCGTTTCTGTTTTTTTTTCGCGAAGTCTCTGGGATAGAACTCTGGGAATGAGCAAATCAGCTATCTTGCACTCATTGCCGCTCGGTGTGGCACTTCGCATTCATCAATTTCTAGTCACTGGGATAATTTTTTTATCAGTTTATGCGCAATTTATCGTCCAATTTTTTGTTTTTATCGAAGTCGCGATCGTTGGGGGTGATTTACAAATTCTTCGTTTCAGACTTTGACGCTTTGTTGTAAAAGAAAGAAAAAAAGGCCTTGGAAATGATTTCGTGATAACAAAAGCGATCGCAATAGAACGAGTATCGGAAAAACTGAAATTATATCTCGGATTTAGTTAGAAAAAGGCCCTTCAAGCGCACTCTTATCGACGAGTGAGCTTGGAAAAATGGCATATCTTATCGCATTGGCGACTTCAACTCGAACTTTTTCCTCTCTCGGGTAATATTGCAATACGCGTTTTCCGCGCAACGTGTAATCGATAATGAAAGTACAGCTCAAAGAAACAATGGAAAATCAGTGTTAAAGCGAAAGAGATGACAAAAAGATAACGCTTCCTTGCATCTTTATAACTCTGATAATATCGAAGTATGTTGATTGTGAGGTCACTCTTTATTGGAACTGTTTGCAGATTTCCGGTGTCGTAATTTGCGGAACCGGAAGTTACTTTGTGCATCGACTGCACGGCTCACTTAGCAAATCCGAATGGTACGGACCGCCGGTACTACTTTTGACCACCGGAATCATCAATATCGTTTTGGGGCCTTATTTCTGGTTCTGCTTCGACACAAAATACAACCGTCCTCAGCTCTTCTTGGTATCCATATTTGTTATTCACTCCGTTTTTTTAAAATAAAATACACTGCGACTAGGGGTGCGGTCCAATTGATGCTGCAAATACTTTGAAGCGTTCAGAGTATTGTTTTTAGAGATTCACTTTTAGCACTTTGTGGCATTTTGAAAATATGCATGACGTTATCGACATGTGATTGATTTTTGCTTTCAACGCGCTTCCAATAGCTACTGCCGAAGGGGTCGTACGACTCAAGAATTTTTTAAAATAAAGACATTCTCGGGAATTCCCTCATTTAAGTAGTTTTTGGACAAGTGACGAAATTATACCATTTGATTCAAATTTATACAGTAGGTTCTTTGTCATATACTGAATGCACCCTTCATATTTTTAATCGATCGTCTACACCGTTTCCATAAAATTTACCATTTAAAAAACACTGTTCAACCTAGGGTGATGCCTAAACTTATCGCTGGTCGGCAGCTTTACACACTCAATAGTGTGAAGAAATGTCAAGAGTGTTATGAAAAACTGTCAAACGACTCATTGTCAGTACATTATGACAACCATGCCACTCAGAAATTAAATGATCCGTCTACACCGTCTACGTTTATTAATAATTCACATTTTTGTAAATGAAAAAGTTCAGTTTTTCTGCTACCGACGAAACCTAGAGGCGAAGTGTGGCAATGTCGCATAAGTGCTATATGACACGCGGTGATAAAAAAAAAATCGACAATTTTTTTTTAATTCTCCTGTTCAGTAGTTGCAGTAAAGTGAAATAAGACGCCTGTTAAAATATGAGCCCTTAATATCAATATTAAAAGGTTGCTCATCACGATTTTCAATTTCCCATGACAATAACATGGAGAAAACTTTGCTTGAGCGTTTGAATTTTATAACTCGCCAACGGATATAACAATGTAACAATGATCCAGATATATTTTTGTAGAGAGTTGAACGTTCTATAAAAAAGGTCTCCTATCGTTTTATGATACGTCTCATTTTTCAAAAGTTATTGAAGGTCAAAGTGAATTTAAAGTAAATTTCTAGATTTTATTCACTTTTCCGGCGAAATTACCAAACTTACCACAAAATGTCATAGGCTCATTTCTGTAGATCATTTCATTCTCTATAAAATCATGTTATTGAATAATAAAAAAAATCCATAGTTTTATAGGTAACGGCTTCACAAATTCAATTTTAATTACTTTAAATGACCAGCCATTTTTTAAAGAGCTTTTTGTAAGACTAGTAAATTAATATTTTTATAAAGAATTAATTTTTCAAGCAATTCAAAATCATTATTTGCTGCCTGGATAGCAAAAGTAGACGTGAAGCATATTTTTATGTAAATTAAAATAACAAAAATACAATCTTGATGCAAAAATATACTCATGGGTTTTATGCAAATGTAAAGGGAAATAATATGTAAGGGAGGACTTTGTGTAAATACCCTTAAAAAGTATACCCCGGGGATAAAACTACTACTACTATTACTCATGTGTTTAACAATTTTCATCAACATTAAACATTAAAGAGCAATTTTATAAAAATTGGCATCTTATTATTTATATTTTTGGTTCATATAATAATTAATTTCACGGAAATAGCAACTTTTTTCCAAAAAATGAATTTGTAAAGCCGTTAGCTATTGAACTTTAAAAATTTTAGATTATTTAATGACATGATTTTATAGAAAACGAAATGATCTACGAAAAAGGTCCTATGATATTGTGTGATAAGTGTGATACTTTCGCCATAATTGTGAAAACATCTTGAAATTTACTATAAATTCAACTTTGACCTTGAATAACTTTTGAAAGAGTAGATCTATTATAAAACGATAGGAGACCTTTTTTTATAGAACCTTCAATTCCATACAAAAATATGTCTTGGGCATTGTTGTACGTTTATCCATTGAAGAGTTATAAAATTCAAAAGTAGCAAGCAAAGTTTTCTCCATGTTATTAGCATGGGAAATAGAATATTACATCAATTTACAGCGGTTACTTAGTTTTCTCTTATGTCTACTCTTCCGTCTACATATATCTTTTCTTTGACTCCTATATTGATCTCTTTTCCCTATTATTACATTTCCGTTATACATTATCATCTTATACCCTTTTTACTTCTTGTTTTGTCTCGTCCGCACCTTTTCCTTGAACATATCGATGGTCCCGAGCGGGTCTATCTTATCTCGCTCAGACCTTTACGCAGTAGCGTAATTGAAAGGGTCCCAGATCTACTAGCGTAATTCTCGCGCCCTCCGCGAAGTGTCGTATCTCGGCAGACCCTGTTCATTCTAACGCATCTCCGGCCGCGCGTGGGATCCATCGTATCTCCCGCAGCCTTAGAACGGAGTATCGTAACTCGCCGACTGCGATATGCTCTATCGTATCTCAGATGCACCAAAACGTTTCATCGTAAGTCGAAATTTGGTGATTTTTGAAAAACATCACTACTAAGTTCGTTCGAGCTTGAAGAATGCCCAGACAAAATTTTAAATCATTTTGATAATTTTTTGTGCTGTAATTAATTAAAGTAAAACAAGATATCGTATCCCCCCGCGCTCTGAAAGTTCCATTCTAGTTTCTACTCTATCGTAAGTCGTCGAAAATCTCGACGACTTACAATGAAAGAATAAGTTATGTAACGATAACAGTTATAAGTATGTTATTATTATGACGTGAATGGAAATAATATAATAATTCATTGATTTAAACAGATAATTAATTAATCATGAAATATAGAAAAATAATAATCGTAATGATATTATTAACACCTTTTGAGATTGGGCGACACAAGAATTGTATTACGGTTATCACTATATCTATTCGTTTGAAAATTGACTGAGATTTCGCGATTTTATTTGAAACAAAAATTGATTACCAGTTACAAGATATTTTATTTTTAAATTTTATTTCGAAAACTTTACATAGTATGAAACAATTTCATTAGAAAAAAATATGCATTAGGTATATCTCTACAAGCAGCTATTTTTCATACAGTTCCATACAAATTATTAGCACACATACATGTGCTAATAATTTGAATGAAAGACCTTTCGTCGAAGCATGATGGCTGTCAGGGGGAAAGCCTATCAAAGACCTTTCGACCGAAATATATGATGAATATTATGATAATAGTATATTATGTTTCTATTTTCACAACCCTTTTCATGTCTAAAAAATATTCTGCATATAATGCGCAATATTTAGACATAAATGTTGTGATGATTCAGTCACATTTTATTTTTGAGAACGCGAAACTTTCAAACCGCGTTTACTGAAAACTTGCGATTCGTAGATACGATGAAACGTTTTGGTGCATCTGAGATACGATAGAGCATATCGCAGTCGGCGAGTTACGATACTCCGTTCTAAGGCTGCGGGAGATACGATGGATCTCACGCGCGGCCGGAGATGCGTTAGAATGAACAGGGTCTGCCGAGATACGATACTTCGCGGAGGACGTGAGAGTTACGCTAGTACATCTGGGACCCTTTCAATTACGCTACTGCGTAAAGGTCTGAGCGAGATAAGATAGACCCGCTCGGGACCATCGATATTCACATACTACGGGCTTAATTTCTCCATTTGGCAGCTCATTCAATCCTATACCTACTTCTTTGTTTTATTAAAGAGTTCATCCACTTTCTTCCTCATATCTGTACTTATCATTCTCCTAAATTTCTCATATTGCCTTCAATTCTCCTTTCTCTTCCCGCACAGTCTGCACGACTCTTCTTCAAAACCCTTTATTTTCATGGCTCTCCACGTTGCCACACCTCATTCTCGTCCATTGCTCTTTATCCTCTACTTGAATTGATTTCTGTTCCCAATATTTTTGCATCGATACATTGTTAATACGATATGTATATTCTATACAGTATTTCGAAGCTTCTATTCTGCACCAGTCTTCCTGTTTAGTATATCACATCCAGTTTTCAGGTTAGCCTCTAGTTGACTCAATTCACCCCCAATTACCATTCTTATCATCGACTCTCTACCTACTTTTCTATAAGCATTCTCCAACTCTCTACTCCACTTGAAAGGTTTTCCATTTGCCCATTCCCTTATATTAGACAGATTCTCGGTAATCTCTCGCTATTCATTTTTAGTTTGCTTAGTATGTAGTCACTCGCTTTCACCGCGATTTTTGGCCTCCCAATCTCCATTTTCCATATATACGCTGGTTTGTTAGGGCTTACCCCCATCATCATTTTCACTTACCTTCCCGCCACTCATTCGATCTCACCTCTCTCTCCACCCCCACGTTTCTGGTCCGTAAGTTAAAATCGTCCTCACTAATGTGTCCAGCAGATACGCTCTTCTTTTCATTCTGTTTACTCTCGCTTGTTTCATTATTCCCCACGCTGTATTTGTCGCTGTTTGGACTTTACCTGCCAACACTTTCAGGTCTTTTAAGTACGAGTTTTTTTCTGTGAACTAGAATCCCAAATATTTGTCACTTATTACTTCAATATTTTTATTTCCATATTTGTTATTTCCATATTTCCATTCCTTATTTTTCTTCTTTCGTCCGCCTCCCCTAAAAACCATCACCTTCATCTTATTTACGTCAATTCGCATCCTATATCTCGTCACATATCTCTCTAGAATCTGAAACATCTCGTTTAGTACGCTTGCACTTTCCGCCACTATCGCAATGTCATCCGCAAACTTGAGCGCACATATTTTTTGCCCATAACTGTGCCCCCTAAATTTCTCCTTTCCCATTCCGCATCCAAGTTATCGAGAAAGACAAGTGTAGGGGTTATATTAGTGGACAACCTTGCCGCACTCCTGTCGTTGTTTCGAACCTGGGCAACCTCTAAATCTAAATATTAGTATTAAGGGCTCATATTTTAACAGGTGTCTTATTTCATCTTACTGCAACTGCGGGATAGGGGAATTTAAGGGGACTAGGCAGGGAAAATAGGCCGAAAATGAGATAATTCAAATGGCATTTGTGAAGAACCGAAACAACATTCATAACTTTTTTTGTTTTTTTTTTTATTAAGACGTTGTAGCTGATATTCAGACGAATCCAACGACCTATGATATCATGACCTTGAAATGATTTTTCACCAAAATACACGCGTAAAAACGGGAAATTGTGATGTTATTGACAATAAGAATATCCGAATAATGTAATTGAATTTTTTGTGCAGAACATTTATTGTAACAAATTTTCGAAGTGATGGCCATTAACCTCGACACATTTTTGAAGACGTCGGATGGATGATTCTCTTGACCTTCGAATAGTTTCTGGTGTGATAGCGGCGCAGGCTGTTGTAATTCGTTCTCGCATGTTCGCCGGCGTCGTCGGTACATCATGCTTGACTGTACAATCACTCTGCTTGACTGTACAATACCATTTTCGATACGGTTATTACATGTTACTTTGGATAGATATACTTGTCTACTACAGTTTTACTACGTTGCAATGCCAGTATTTACAAACATCAGGAACGTCTCCGAGTATTGACATTATTGTATCCATTGGATAACCTGCACCGCTATCACACCAGAAACTATTCGAAGGTCAAGAGAATCATTCATCCGACGTCTTCAAAAATGTGTCGAGGTTAATGGCCATCACTTCGAACATTTGTTACAATAAATTTTCTGCACAAAAAATTCAATTACATTATTCGGATATTCTTGATGTCAATACCATCACGATTTCCCGTTTTTACACGTGTATTTTGGTGAAAAATCATTTCAAGGTCATGATATCAAGGTCGTTGGATTCGTCGGAATATCAGCTATAACGTTTTGATTTAAAAAAAACCATGTTCCCATTTGAAAAACAATTGATGAGCGTGAGAACGCAAAAACTATGAGCTTGACAAAAATGAATTTTTCGCCACTGTATCAGTCCTTCGAAATCAATCAAATACCTCCTGACATTTTTTTTCGCCACTCTAAAGGCCACGGAGGTATTTGGGGTGGTCGCGTTGAATGGTCCACCCTGCATATATGCCGAATCAGATTGATATCAACTCAGCTGGTTCCCCTTTTTGCAGATGGATGAGAACGCCGCAATAAGTTCGGATTGCCGTACTCTATCAATTCCTATTATAAAAAAAATTATGTCATATATAAAATGTAACCTAAAAAACATTATTTTTCGCAATATCATCGACAAACGATAATATTTGTCGCATACAGCCTTGTTTTTCAAATGGCCCTGTTTAGTTTTTCACTATCGTTGTTCTCGTCGCCATAATCGAGGCCGCGGCCGGTTTGTGGGCGATCGTTGATCACGGCAAAGTAGACACGGCGATTGCAAAGATACTGGAGAAAAAATTAGCCTCGTTGCCGTTCGATAAGGTCGGCGAAAGATCAACGTGGAACGTTACGGCGATAAAGGTTCGTAGTATGCATTTTGCACGACTTTAACGAAATATGCGACGGTACATATCGGCGGCAGTATGGAAGAACGTGCTATCTCCAATTGTGATAGAAGAACGTGCTATCCCAAATTATGATAGAAGAACGTGCTATCTCAAATTATGAGAGAAGAACGTGCTATCTCAAATTGTGATAGAAGAACGTGCTATCTCAAATTGTGATAGAAGAACGTGCTATCTCAAATTATGAGAGAAGAACGTGCTATCTCAAATTGTGATAGAAGAACGTGCTATCTCAAATTGTGATAGAAGAACGTGCTATCTCATATTATGAGAGAAGAACGTGCTATCTCAAATTGTGATAGAAGAACGTGCTATCTCAAATTGTGATAGAAGAACGTGCTATCTCAAATTGTGATAGAAGAACGTGCTATCTCGATCAGTCAACATATTTTCATTGATACAGCACTGGTATTTGGGGCACCTCAGTATACCGAGCACTTTTTCTGTTAGGTTATTTAATTTTCTAATATGATTTAGCTCGATAATAAAAATTAAGATATGTTTGAATAAAAAACTTTTTTTTAATCATCAATATATTTATTTATATTGATGATTAAAAAAAAGTTACTGTAGGTTCTAAAAATTCCATATAAATAAATATATTGATGATTGAAAAAAAGTTTCTAATATGATTTAGCTCAATAATAGATTAAGATTTTGCTCGATAATAGATTATGATTTAGCTCGATAATAAACATTAAGATATGTTTGAATAAACAACTTTTTTTTATTCATCAATATATTTATTTATATTGATGATTAAAATAAAGTTGTTTATTCAAACACATCTTAATTTTTTTCTATTATCGAGCTGAGTCATATTAGAAAATTAAATAACCTAACAGAAAAAGTGCTCTGTACACTGAGGTGCCCCAAATACCAGTGCTGTATTTGGGGTATCAAATACAGTGCTGTATCAATGAAAATATGTTGCCTGATCGAGATAGCACGTTCTTCTATCACAATTTGAGATAGCACGTTCTTCTATCACAATTTGAGATAGCACATTCTTCTCTCATAATTTGAGATAGCACGTTCTTCTATCACAGTTTGAGATAGCACGTTCTTCTATCACAATTTGAGATAACACGTTCTTCTATCACAATTTGAGATAGCACGTTCTTCTATCACAATTTGAGATAGCACGTTCTTCTATCACAATTTGAGATAACACGTTCTTCTCTCATAATTTGAGATAGCACGTTCTTCTATCACAATTTGAGATAGCACGTTCTTCTATCACAATTTGAGATAGCACGTTCTTCTATCACAATTTGGGATAGCACGTTCTTCTATCACAATTTGAGTTAGCACGTTCTTCCATACTGCCGTCGATATAAAGTCGTGTCTGATGCGTAAATATAATTATGTATCGCGTGTCTGGATTCTTATGTTGACACGGGTGAGAATAAACGGATCATGTGTTTCAGATAAAATGTTGCGGTTTTGAGAATTTTGATAACAATACCGAAAACAAGGAACAGTCGGATGAACCGAGTGGGAAAACCGACGAAGGGGACGAGATGGCGTGGTCCTGTTGTGACACGACGCAAACTTACAGTGGGAAAGAATACAATGACAGCGGGATCGATGAAACGTGCGCAGATTTTTACGTTACCGCTTGTCGCGATCTTGCCCTTCATCGTTATCGATCCGTTCTCGTTTACACGTTCGTCGTCGCGATTTGCGCTACGATTCTACAGGTATGTTCGCGTATTCGTGAATCCCACTCTTTTGGGTTATATACAGGGTGGACCATTTAACGCGACCACCCCAAATATTTCCGTTGCCTTTAGAGTGACGAAAAGAATGTCAGGAGGTAATTTGATTGATTTCGAAGGGCTGATATAGTGGTGAAGAATTCATTTTTGTCAAGGTCATAGTTTTTACGTTCTCAAGGTCATCAAATGGTTTTTGATGTGATTGCCTACTGATTGTTTGACAAAAGTTTGACAAAAGTACTGACAAAAAGTTAAATTACATTATTCGGATATTCTCATTGTCAATACCATCACGATTTTCCGTTTTTACACGTGGATTTTGGTGGAAAATCATTTCAAGGTCATGATATCATAGGTCGTTGGATTCGTCTGAATATCAGCTACAAAGTCTTAATAAAAAAAAAACATGTTCCCATTTGAAAAACCATTGATGATCTTGAGAACGCAAAAACTATAACCTTGACAAAAATGAATTTTTCACCGTTGTATCAGCCCTTCGAAATCAATCAAATTACCTCCTGACATTTTTTTCGTCACTCTAAAGGCAACGGAGATATTCGGGGTGGTCACGTTAAATGGTCCACCCTGTATATACAGGGTGGTCGAAAAGTCGTGGATCAAACGAAGTGGTGATGTAGTCAAGATCATTTTCAACGAAAAATGTAATTTACACATTGTTCCGTTTCTCAAAGATTCCAAAGCTATGATTTTTCTTCAATATTGTTGAAAAATTTGTTTCCAGCTGTACAAAAAAATCAATTAAAAAAAAACGACTTATCGTGTGCGATTTTTTAAAAGATGTAGCCTGATGATGTGGCTTTCACATAAAAATGTAGTCTGCATAATTGTCATCGTGAGTTCTTAGAATGAAATGAATTCGCAATCACTTTTTGGACCATATTTCTTTTCCTTAGGTTTTCATCATTGATTTAAAAAGGAAAATGTTCGACCGAAACGTATCCCTGTAGTAGGAAAATTGGTCAACCCTATGAGGATTCTATAAAGGTTCAACTCATAGCCCTGATCCTCTAAAGTTTTTTACTATTGATGTTTATTCCATGCAAGATAGTGCTTAGTTGGAACATTGAATTTTGCACCAAGAAAATTTGCGCTGTTAATTTCCAATGGGAACATATTATTTGAATGCAGAGCGCTTATGGAGGGTACATGCACTGTCAAAAAAAAAAAATTAATTTTAATAGGATCTATCCAAATCAAATAGGTTTTTTCCTTGTCTCATGACCTACTATGGACCTATTTGTTTAAAATATTTTTTTATTTGTTCAAGCTACTCTTTTTAAATATAAAATTATTAAAATTAAATAAATAAAGATTTTATACAAATTAAATAAATAAACATAAAACACGATATATCGCACGAGTACGAGAAAGGAATATAGGTTCATGACATAAAAGCGCGGTGAAAAAAAGTTAAATTATTTTTCTTTTTCTTTACTAACAGGGTTGTTATTTAAAAAAAAAGAAAGGTATCGTCGTGCCTTTTATTAGCGGGCACGACTATTTATGTATAGAAAAACTAGACCTTTTCCTCAACTGCAAAATGTTACAACAGTGTTCTAATGAAAACAAAGCCATGAGATTTTTGAGCGACTGAATCGTGTACCATTTTTCCGTCTGTGTCTTTTGTCTTATACTACCAGAAGAAACAAAATCACAGATTTATTGGGAATAAGTGAAATATTTAGTTATTGGACGATATCAAATAGATCTTGGTTTGAATAAATAAATATATTTAAAATTAATAATTTAAATAATGGAATGCAATAGGAAAAAATTGATTTCACGAAAAATCTAGTCAATTCTAATAAAAAATATCAAATATAGTTAATATCAAAATTAGTTAATATAAAAAAAAATGCTGTCTGTAGAAGGGAGGCGGTACTGGCAAAACTGATTCTCAGATAGATAATACGTGACTCTTCAATTGGATCGACGTTCGTTCAGTGCTTCGCTTGCTGTCTGCTTATTACTACGGTTTTCATTCTAAAATGTATTGTGCATTTGGTGCTTTGGGCTGTTTAAATGTCCAAATGACCAAATGCCCGAATCAAATTATGCAAAATTTCAGAATGAAAACCGTCGTAATACACTGCGATCTCTTTAAACGGCAGATCGGGTGAAACACTGAACGAACATCGATCCAGTTAAAGAGTCACATATTATTCTGCATTCAAATAATCCGTTCCCAATGCAAATTAACAGCTCGAAATTGTTTGGTGCAAAATTCCATTTTCTAACAAAGCACGACCTTACTGCGAATAAAAATCGATGGTAAGTTTTTTTTCGAAGATCAGGGCTATCAGTTGGACCGTTTTCGAATTCTTATAACGTGGACCAATTTTCCTACTAAAAGGGCATTTTTGACAGAACATTTTTTCTTTTAAATCAATGATAAAAACCTAGGAACAAAATTATGATCCAAAAAGTTATTACAAATTCATTTTATTCTCCGAACTCATGATAACAATTATGAAGCCTAGATTTTTATGTGAAAGCCACATCATCAGGCTACATCTTGAAAAAAATAACCCGCATATGGTAAGTATTTTTTGTTTAATTAATTTTTTTTACAGCTGGGAATCGATATTTCAAAAATAGTGAAACAATCATAGTTTTAGAATATTTAAGAAACGGGGCACCCTGTACATGACCTTTTTGGTTGGAACTGATCTTGACTACCTCCCCACTTCGTTTGATCCACGAATTTTGGACCACCCTGTATATACAAGGCGGAGGCATTTAAAGTGTTACAGAGCGACAACACTCAAACTATTGGTGATACCTAAAATAGTTTCTCATGGAAGTTCTATTGTTCGATAAGTTCGTGATACGGGATCATCGTAACTTTTTTTCGGTAGTGGCGCCAAGGCGGAGTCAAGGTCAAATTCACTTTCTTTAATCGAAGCATGTATTTTGTTGTTTTTTTTTCATGATATCATTACTCAGATTGAGATGAGTTCAGGGACCTACAATAAAAGCTCATTCTAGTTACGCAAGGTATGCAAATAGTTGGAAAATCACTTGTGACCGATTTACAATCCTTGGTTTGGGTCAATCTACAAAAGATGCTCAAAATGATGCACCTCGACTTGTGAGCACGTGTTCATTCTCTGATGATCGTCTTACTTCAACCAACATTTGTGGTGTAGTTTTTACTTGTTCAAGTCAATGTTTCCATTGATTTTGATACTTTGTTTTTCGGTAATGGCCGTGTATCGTAGGTCACTGAACTCGTCTCAACGTTAGTAATGATGTCACGAAAACAAAAACATGGGTCAATGTAAAATAGTGGATTTGGCGAGGTAGAACCTTGGCGCCTCGACCGAAGAATAATCACCGTGGTCCTGTATGACATCCTCCTCGAACAGATAATGTCCATTGGTATTTAACGTGCAGTACCTAGCCGTGGGCCCTTAACTACACGACCCCCATTAGGTCCAGGTAGCGGCATATCATTCTAAGTGAAAAAACAAACAGGGCACATTCGTCTGACACATTTTTCTATTTGGTCATTATTTTTGGATATTTTTAACGTAGAAGATGCGGCTTCAAGAAACATAAGTTTTCAATTTGAAAAACGTTGACCTTGAAATCACCTTGCAACCGTCTACTAAATCAAAAAGTTTTATTGCCATTTTACTCCCCGTTTGGATATACTCGATACGCGGTTCTGGATTTTTTGATGTACTTCGCTGTTCTGCGTTCTGTAGCGCTATTCTGAATCCGCGCGACTATGCTCACGCATTTCCGACGATTTTTTTTAACTTCCGTGCGGTTTTTGCAAGATTATCATCATTTCTGATATGTTGTCTGACGATATTTCGTTTTCATCGGTGTGTTTGCGCATTAGATTCTCGAGGCGATCGGCCTTCAGGCTTACAACAAGAGTTTCGCGGAAATAAAAAGGAGGCCAAGAGTATTGTTGAGGACGGCTAGTCAACGATACTCTCCGAGGATCACGTGTCCCGTGGCACCATTGGGACCGCAGCACGTTTGCGAGGGTTGCTCGTCCGGTCAGCACTATCACGAGTGATCACTCCATCGGGATTGACGTATACTTGCCGTGTTTGTCTTTTTTTAAATGATTTATCGTTATCGATATCGTGTTCTCGGTGAGTCATAACCTACAAATTGTACGCGTGTGTGTTTGCGACGCATTGGCAGAAGCTACATTGTTTCTTCGCTAAGCATAGTTAAATAAATGCTGGGAATACGATACCTTTGGATATCCCATTTTTTCATCATCTCGGAGCACGCACTTACGTATAGGTCTGGAAATTCCGGTGTTTTTGAGTGGTTCAGAGTCTCACCGCTGGGGAGGCGCAAACTTAGTCCCTCATCTATCCGCAAGAGGCGCCGTCACGTAGGGGTCTTGTAGATATAGATATACAGCAATTACCGTGACAGCAATAGATAACCTTATCTTCAAAGCATCTGTATCGTGTTACCGTGTTCCGTTGTAGTTTTGAAAGAAAGTAAACGGTCTATTAAATTCAGAAAATACCTTAAGCGTCCATCGTTCTGAACTGTTGGAAAAGTTTTGAAAACGATAGAAAAAAATGTTCAGGGTTCACAAAGTTCCGCACAGTGCATCTATCTATCTGCTATCTTCTATATATGGGGCATTCCATACCAATTCGACCTGGGTCTGACCCTCGACCCCTCAAATCTGGTTCCCGATTTTTCCTATCATTACTCTCACTCTATCAAGCAATTACAATTTTTTTTCAGATTTTTCAAAATAAATTTGAGCGCGTCATGAATTTTTGAATTTTTTTTTTGAACACCTCGATGGCCGTAATCGAAAAATCTGAAAAAAATCCCAAAAATACAGTGTCAGATATAAAAAATGTTGATGTAAAATTCATAATGTCTGGGCTTTCGCTTCAACCCGTTTTTTAGCTTTTTGAGCAAAAAAAAATGAAAAAAATAAGAAGCAGAGGTCAATTTACTGTAGACTGTTGCTCGAAATTTTGTATGCATAGTACCAGATTTTTTAAAAAATTTCTCCGATTTTTCTAAAGTGTATTTTGTAATTTTCGATTTTTTTTTTTTTATCATGGTTGACAAAATCCTAATTAGGGATTTGGAAATGATGCGAATTGCACTAACAATAAGCGTAAGATGCCTGGTGAGGTTCGGTACACTCTAAACTACTATTGAACTACTACTGCAGACAGTAGCTTGAATATTTTTGATGATGGCGAACGGTTTTTGGAAATTTTTAAGGATTTTTTAAAGCATTTTTTTCTGTAATATCATCGTAAAATCATGATTAATTGAAAGCGGTCATGAACAGTGAACCCAAACGAACCCAAACAAATCTGGTACTATGCATACAAAATTTCGAGCAACAGTCTACAGTAAATTGACCTCTGCTTTTTATTTTTATCATTTTTTTTGCTCAAAAAGCTAAAAAACGGGTTAAAAAACGGGTTAAAGCAAAAGCCCAGACATTATTTTACACCAACATTTTTTATATCTGACACTGTATTTTTGGGAATTTTTTCAGATTTTTCGATTACGGCTATCGAGGTGTTTAAAAAAAAATTCAAAAATTCATGACGCGCTCAAATTTATGTTGAAAAATCTGAAAAAATTGTAATTGCTTAATAGAGTGAGAGTAATGATAGGAAAAATCGGGAACCAGATTTGAGGGGTCGAGGGTCAGACCCAGGTCGAATTGGTATGGAATGCCCCATATATATATATATATACACATATAACGCCATTAAATAGATATCCGTTTGATAGCACTTTTTTACACCGTTTGGATGTTGTTTTGTCAACTTTATGGATGCTTTTTGGACAACTTTTAGATGCATGTGGCATCTTGGCATTCTAATGTCGTTAAGAGGATATCTTTCTGATATATCTATTTGATAACTTTATGCTGACATACCGACGACCGATAAAAGTTAACCTCTGGTTGTCAATTTGTCAACCATTAAACGTTGCCGTATAGTTAACTAATTGGATACAAATAAGTTATCCGCGAAGCGGATATTAGTGGTAGTATTTGTAATACAAAAAGGCATCTTTTTGAACAACCAAAAAGTTATCTATATCCGTTTAGGGATATCTATCGGATACCACAAAGATAACATTTTGCTACCTGGGATACTTAACGATTGTTAACAATCCCAGGTAGCGTAAATGTCCAATTGACGCCGATAAGTTACCGTTTTCAGGTTATTTTTAAGATATTATCGTAAGATATCTATTCGACATCTTTCAAACGACATTCCATTTAATGTTGTCGTGAAGTTATCTTTTTTATATCTTTTGGTGGTGAAAACGGATGTCTGTAAAGTGTGAACAAATAATTAATAAAAAAAGAAAAGGTGATTAAACATATACACTTGGGTATGTATGCCTCTAATATATTTTCCTATTTGCCTCTGTAAGTAGATATATGTATATTTAATGTACATTTTTTGTATTCTGAAAGCGTACCGTTGTTTTTTCAGGTTGTACGGAGAATTCTTTAAAGCAGGTGCGGTTTTCTTGAAGGAGACGCGAAAAGTTGATTTAGTTCACTATTCTTGTGTATACTTACTACTATTCTAATGCAATTATAAAATTGTATGTTCCAGCGACAAAATATCCAAGAAATTGGCGGAAAAAATGCCCAGAAAGCGATAAAATATTTATTGGAGTTAATCGTCACGGATGAATTAGTTCAGCAAGTTGGGTTCTTGGGGCGGATGATAAGCCCAAAATTTCGAAGTTCGAGTTCTCTCAAATTATCATTGGTACGTATATATTATTGCTTCCATCGTACGGGATGCTTCCCATTTTACGTGCCCACCTTATCCCATCTTATTCCTCACCTTGCGGCCGCAGCCGAATTCCCCCTTTGTATCGCATTCACCATGACATGTCTGCCATGGGTATAGGGAAACAGCGGAAAACCTATACCAATACAGCCGGTCGCAGGTTCGTCTCCCAGTTTCGGAGCTAGTCGCGTTTCTTCGAGAAATAAATGTCACTCTAAAGGCATCGGAGATATTTGGGGTGGTTACGTTAAATAGTCCACCCTGTATATATATATATACGAGGTGGTATCAAAAATTTTCGAGAGAATTTTGTAAAACGCCAACAGATGGCAGTGCAACGCTGCATGCACAGGTACAGGTACCACCGACCTTCATGAGTAATTGTGCCAAGAGTCATCGTCCTGTGTACATCGGGAGCTGTGCAGCTGGTGCTATTCTGACGACATGCATTACCACGTCTGCGATTTCATCATGGACAGCAAGTAAGAGTTTCGAAACTAGGTCTGTTTACAAGGAAGTACTTTATTTGTTTAGGTTTATCCACTATCACCTTCAAAATGGTCACCTTGTACAGCATTTCTGCCACTACTCGAAGTGTCCTGGAAATCTTCTTTTCGAAGCGTGTCAAGCACCTTCTGCGATTCGCGCTGGATCGTCGCAATGGTGTCAAAACGGTGACCTTTAAGCTGAATCTGCATCTTCAGGAGGATGGCGAATTCCGCAGGAAGAATTCAACCTCTGGTTGTCAATTTGTAAACCATTACAAGTTGCCGTATAGTTAACTCATTGGATACAAATAAGTTATCCGCGAAGCGATCATTAGTGATACTATTTGTAATTCAGAACGGCATCTTTTTGGACAACCAAAAAGTTATCCATATCCGTTTCGGGGTACGTTTCGGGTTAATTTTCTCATATTCAAATCTTGATGTCAAATCTTGAGCGCCAGTTCAGATGATATCCCACAAGCCTCAGCAATATCCTTAACAGTCAATCAACGATCTTCCATCACAGTTCGATGCACTGAATCGAATTATGATACGAATTGTGTGAGCGAAACCGCTACAACTGACATTACGTCAGTTGTAGGGGTTTTCGAGCGCCCGGAACGTTCCTCGTCTAAAATGCTCGTACGACCACGTTTGTACTTGGCACCACCGTATACACAGTGGCGTAGCATGGATTTTTGTCACCCGGGGTCATCCCTAAATTTGCCGCCCCCCCCCTATTTTCGCAACTTTGTGAGTCGCGCGAGCAACGTGAGGTCAAGCGTTGTCATGCAGCAGTATGACTTGTTTGCTTCCTTGCTCAGTAAATAGCCTTTTCTGATCAAGTTCTTCGCTCAGTTTGTTCAATTGTCGGCTGTAGCGTTCCGCAGTCACCGTCTAACCAGTTTCCAGGAGTTCGTAATAAAGCACACCCTTCATGTCCCACCAGATACACAGGAGAACCTTCTTTAAGGGGATGTTCTGTTTCGGCGTCGTTATACTGGGTTGCCCGGGATCTACCCATGACTTTTTACGTTTTGGATTCTCGTAAAAAATATACTTTTCATCACCCGTCACAATTTTCCACAAGAAGTCCTTTTATTTGTTGCCGGACAAGCTGTGAAAGGCTCGTGTTCATACGTTGGCTTAGGTTTTGTTCGGTCAACACATGTGGGACCCACCTTCCAAGTTTTTGAATTTTTCCCATTTGGTGCAAACGGTTGGAAATAGCTGTTTGTGTGACTCCTAACTAAGCTGCAAGCTCTTGTTGCGTTTGCATTGAGTCTTCATCCAGTAGAGCTTGCAATTCCGCATCTTCAAACTTTCGAGGCTGTCCAGGGCGCAACTGGTCACTAAGATCGAAATCACCACTTCTAAATCGTTTGTACCAATAATTACATGTTTCATAAGACACAACGTCGGCACCAAGAACACTACAAATTGATTCCCGTGCT
This sequence comes from Ophion ventricosus, assembly GCA_963932345.1. NCBI lineage: Eukaryota > Metazoa > Arthropoda > Insecta > Hymenoptera > Ichneumonidae > Ophion > Ophion ventricosus. Next base: position 5,054,741 of record OZ010715.1, on the reverse strand, counting down.
TTAGAAGCATTTTTTCCTTGTTGGAATTCGTATAAAACGCAGTGCCGAATGTGCTGTTTGTCAGTTGCCATCGTAAACTCTGCTGTTCTGAGAGGTTATGTAACTCACGTAGACTTGTCGTTCGGTGTTCTGAAACCTTGCGTCCGATCCTTTCAAAACCACAAAAGACCGCGAAAATATATCTATTTTGAATATAATTTTAAGCTCGAAGAAAAAAACTGTAAAAATTAAGTTATACACCTAATATAAGTTAATTTTCATAAAAGAATGGATAAGATATTGTTATATATATACAGGGTGGACCATTTAACGTGACCACCCCAAATATCTCCGTTGCCTTTAGAGTGACAAAAAAAATATCAGGAGGTAATTTCATTGATTTCGAAAGGCTGATACAGTGGTGAAAAATTCATATTTGTCACGGTCATAGTTTTCGTGTTCTGAAGGTCATTTGCCCGTTCCACGGAATAAATGAATAATTCGATCGAAACATCGAGGGGAAGGATGATTGCTGTCAGGATAACGTTGTGCATAAAGTTCCTGCACTTGCACAGAGTTTCTGCCGGTCTCACCATAAATCAGAATCATATTTCCACTTTCTCTGCTTGACTGTACAATACCATTTTCGATACGGTTATTACATGTTACTTTGGATGGATACACTTTCCTACTGATTCTAATATTGATAGATGGTAAACATTCTTCGCTCTACTACAGTTTTACTACGTTACAATGCCAGTATTTACAAACAACAGAAACATCTCCGACTATTGACATTATTGTATCCGTTGGATAACCTGCGCCGTTATCACACCAGAAACTAGTCGAAGATCAAGAGAATCATTCATCCGACGTCTTCAAAAATGTATCGAGGTTAAAGGCCATCATTTCGAACATTTGTAACAATAAATTTTCTACGCAAAAATTCAATTACATTATTCGGATATTCTTATGATCAATACCATCACGATTTCCCGTTTTTACACGTGTATTTTGGTGAAAAATCATTTCAAGGTCATAATATCATAGGTCGTTGGATTCGTCTGAATAGCTAGAACGTCTTAATTTTAAAAAATTAAAAAAAAACATGTTCCCATTTGAAAAACCATTGATAACTTTGAAAACGCAAAAACTATGACCTTGATAAAAATGAATTTTTGACCACTGTGTCAGCCCTTCGACATCAATCAAATGACCTCCTGACATTTTTTTCGTCACTCTAAAGGCAACGGAGATATTTGGGGTGCTCACGTTAAATGGTCCACCCTTTATATACACATAAACACATATATCGCCAATAAATAGATATCCGTTCGATAGTACTCTTTGATACCATTTAGATGTAGTTTTGTCAACCTTATTCGAATGTCTATAGGACTACTTTTAGATGCTGGTGGCATCCTCACATTTTAATGCCTTCAAGAGGATATCCTTTGTACATATTGATTTGATAACTTTACGCTAACGTACCGACAACCGTTAAGAGTTAACCTCTCGTTGACAGTCTGTTAAGCATTAAAAGTTGCCATATAGTTAATTATACGAGACAAATGCACTATCTGCCATGCGGACATGAGTGATACATTTTGTGATAAAAAAAACGTCATCTTTTTTTGGACAACTAAAAAGTCATCCATATCCGTTTCGGGATATCTTTCTGATACCATATACCTGGGACGTTGCCACGTGTCGTAGCATGCTTCATCGTTTTACAAATCAGCTAAAATGTTCTGTTTTATTTCAAGAATACCTCTATAATGAGGCAGACAAAACGCTTCACCCTTGGTTGAAATTATTCATAAAAATGTCAAGAACTTTCTCCCCCGATTTGTATTCAATTCTTAAAATTTGTATTATGTTGCAAAAGTCGTATCGGAGTTATCGTTTAACTTTTGCTATATGTCGCCGATGTATAAGACCCTAACGTCAAATAATTTATTGCTCAACAATCATACAGACGAATGACTTGAAATTTTGCACAGAGTCGTAACACCCGTTTGCAAAAATCCTCATTAAATTTTGGCGAATTCTTCACATTACGCGGTAGCTGAACAACCTCCTTAAGAGTCGTTATATTCCCATAAAGATCCGTAGTTTTTCATTCCATGCGGGCAAACGTCAAGGTGCGCCGAAAACGAGTTCCCCTTATACCGATTGAATTCTGTACACGCGTTAAACTCTCGCTATTCCATGGGCGGGCAAGGGGCAGGATGATCTATTCTGCGTTTCGAATATTGCGTAAAAGAAAATGTTCATGTGACCGCTCACTTTCTCAAGTGCGATATGATAAAATGCTGACTTTTGTATAATAATGATTCATGTTAAATATCCCCACTTGAAAATGTATGATGAATTCGCTTAAGGCCTTATATGCGTGAAAAATTTCAAAATTTTTCATTTTTTTTAATTTTTGATTCCATTAGCCTGAACGGTTAGGAATATTTTAAGCTTTATAGAATTGAAAAATTCCAAAAATTGCTAAAGTTACAGCATTTAGAGCGTAAAAACTTTTATTTTCTTGGAAGCAGGCAGTTACCGCGCGGCGCGCCCGACCGCCAACTTCAAAGAAAGTTTTTCCACGATTCACTTTTTTGAACCTTGTGAAAGTTCTAAATCTTGAACGAAGGTTCAGATCGCTTTGAAATTTTTACAACATATTCTTAGTATCGTCACCTATCGTGTGAACCACAGAAACAAAAATTTCAATGACACAAAAAAATATAAAAAATAAAATACCGACAGAAAATTGAGTAAAAAAATGTTAAGTTTTGAATTTTTATTATAATAATTTTTTTTTATAATATTGTTGGTTCACACTGAAGATACATTCATTATGCAATTATAAATATGCTCATTTTTTTTCAGACACCCACATCGATGCCGAAAACTTTCACCATCAACGCGCGCGCAAAAAAAATACATTGCTTTATTATGTTATATCTCCGCCATTTGTTAATATTTCTGATTTTTTTTTTACATATACTTAACCATGTGCATAAATGATCTGTAAAAAAAATGTTGTCAATATATGCGTCATTTTTTTTTAACCGCGTCTAGAAAAGTACCTTCGAAAATCGGCGAAATCGCGTATATAAGGCCTTAAAAGCTCATGCGTCTCTGCGTAAGACACGGGGCTGTGTAACGGTCGAAAATTTCTGGCGAAATATCCGATAATCAATTGCGGAAACTCCAACGATCGAGTGTTCTTTATCATCATCACGAAACATGACGCGGTTCTATTTTCTGATTCATACGAGCCACCGATGATAACGAAAAGTGAGGGAAGTGGCGAGAGGGATAAAGTGGGGGTGAGATGTTTTGGAAAGATGCGTAGGAGAAGATTGTGGGATAAAAATTCTGAATGATCCGTTGAAGCTTCGGCGTCTCTGAAGGCAAACAGAGGGTTAACACATGTTAACATACATGTAGTCGATGACTAACGCGAGCGCGCGATACTCTTTTCAATATATGTGTACATCTCTCTCTGTCTCTCTCTCTGTCTCTCTCTCTCTCTGTCTCTCGCTCTCTCTGTCTCTCTCTCCCTCTCTCTCCCTCTCTCTCTCTCTCTCTCTCTCTCTCTCTCTCGCTCTCTCTCCCTCTGCCTCTTCCTCTCCCTCTCCCTCTCACTCTCCTATTATAAGCATTAAAAACCATAGTGGGAACATGACGTCACGAGGTACGCGGTCACGAAACTGTGCTAGCTCACGTTCTCTTTTATCCTAAATGATTCAGAATGCCGTCTCAATGGAACATAAAAAGAATGAAAAACATTCATAAAAAGGATATCACTTCTTTTCCGGCACTATTCCAGCGGCAGCGGTTCTTAGTTTGAGCGAAAATGACAAAAGTGAGCAGCTCACCCTATTACGGTTCTTTTCACCTAGTGAAAATGCGAGATTATTCACGTGACTTTACTCGACACGAAAGTTCACGTCAAAGATCGTAGTGCGCATGCGTAAGCGTCTTTCCAAAGCAGCGGCGACACATCCGAAGCTGTATAATAAAACGAGTTACTGCGAAATAGTTTATTCAGAGAATATCATCTCGACGCTGAATACTTAATAAAAATTAACAACAAAAAGTTTATATCGCAGACATTAAAGTATTATTATTCGATTATAATTAGTAATTTGATGATTATTTTGCATTTGCGGGATCGGGAAAATCGTATGCTTCGTTTTATCTAACGTTCATGATGTGAACTTTTATTCTTTTGTAACTTTCACTTTATCCGAGTAAAGAGGTTAGACCTTCGTTGATGCACATGCGCTTTGTTTTCGGCGAAATTCGATTGCCGTGCTAGTATTACCGTTTTAGGGCGTCGTGAAAATGTGAGATCACAGGCCGGCAGTTCCTAGTGATCTCACATTTTCACCCGACAGATTCGTAATAGAGTGACAAAACTCATGTGAGATGAAAATTAGAAAAAAGTGAGAATATTCACTCGAGAACCGTAATAGGCCCCCTGGAAACTTGTAGGGTAGGGAGCGACTGATTGTCAGAAGACCCTGTTGAATTTGGGATGGGAAGTTCTCCCGCACGCGGCAATATTCACCAGACTTGGCCTCATCCGACTACCATTTCTTCCAGTCAATGCAGCACGCCTTAGTGGATAAACAGTTCAAAACGCTGGACGATGTACGTAAATTCGTCGATGACTTTATCGCCTCGAAGCCTGCAAGTTTCTTTCGCGACGGCATTCGTATGTTACCTGAGAGATGGCGCAAGGTCATAGAAAACGATGGACAACATTTCCAAGATTAAGTTCGTTCTCTATTTTTTTATATTAAATAAATTTGCTGAAAAATCTGTAAAAATTAAGTCATACACCTAATAGTTTCGAATATTTAACATGGCTTAATATTATCGCATATTAAATATTCGAGACTATTAATGATAAGTTTATTTGTATAATAAAGAAATGGATCGTAATTGTTATGTCGGTACCAAAGTGGATAATTCATTATAAATGAAATATTAGCGAGTTTACTACAAGTGAAATATAATTTAATATTATTTAAAAATACTATGATATTATTGATTTCCACCGTCGTTACGGCCACACCTTTTCTCTGTCAGAAAAATTACTGCTTCGAACAATTCCTCGGATAATCTAAAAAGCGAACGTATGCTTCTGGAATACAGAGAAGTATATTAAATATGTATATATATATCTACTTACAGAGGCATACAGGAAAATATATTAGCGGCATATATACTCACGTGTATATATTCTAACACCTTTATTTTAGTTCATGGATATGTTGCTGCTTGCCCCGCGAAGACCCTGAGCAGCCTCGTTAAGAAGTTTTGGAACGAATGACGAAATGCTACCATTTGATTCAACGTTATACAGTGGATTCTTTGTCACGTGCTGATTTTGTCATGGGCTGAAGTTTGTTCTCAGTGCACATAAAACAAACAACCCCTTGATTTTATGTGCATTTGCTGGTGACATGCCCCTCCTCCTTGCACTCATCGTTTGCAAACATCGTTTCGATTACACCAATATTTTCTTTTGTCGAGTGACTGTCTGACTGTTCGCTTTGACTGTTCATGTATCCCTTGTATATATTTGTTCTGCGCTTTTAAGATCAGGTAATAATTTACTTGGCTTATCGTACCTGCTCAATGGACCAATGTACTCATGGATCCTCGTATTTTCAATGCCCAAAATAATCCACTAGATACTTTTCTCATCTGCCATACGAGCTCCGATGGCAACGCAATAATTCCTCATAAAAGTATACCACCATATTTTGTTTGCTTTTTTTCTTGTAATTTTGCGCTTCTAAGCTTTTCTTCGTGATACTGTCGTCCGATGGGAGTGATTCGACAAGTAAATCTTAGCATTCATGCCACGATAAGTTTTGTGCAGCAAGACTATCTCGCTACTTGCTTGCAACGCCAGCCAATTTGACTAACCGGGCGGTAGGGTAATCCGTCTATTCATACGCGATAGAAAAACGAACGTTAAGTTTCTAGTCGGGGTCTATATCAACCATACTACCCGGAAGCATTTTCAACGAGAAGATACCCGAAGGCGCTCTCAAGCTATACGCAGCCAATCGAACTCACACTTGACCTGGGAATTCGACGACCTTTTAGATGGCCGTTCATCATAGTTGGCGAACAGTCCACGATCATTGGAGTCGACTTCCTGGCGCACTACGGTCTTCTTCCAGATCTACGGAATAAACTGTCCGTGTGTCCGCGAGGCGAACACACTGATATTCTCGAGAGGTTCATCGGCATCACAAAACCCACAACACTTCCGATTCCGCAATCATCAAACCTGGTGGAATATTTTATCGAGACAACGGGACCACAGTGGCTCAGCGACCTCGGCGGATAGTCGTAGACAAGCTCAAGGCACTGCGGGAAGAAGTAGAGTACCTTCTCGAAAATAATTGGGTAAGGCGTTCGAATAGCGCCTGGTCAAGTCCGATTCATCTCCAACCCAAACAAGCTGGAAAATGGAGACTCTATGGCGACTTTAGAGCGCTAAACGTCAAAACAATCCCGGCATCGCTGAACGACATGCTGAAAGACGGCCGAAAAAACGACAAAAGACAGATACCGTGGACACCCGATGCTGAGAAGGCACTAGAAGACTGCAAGCAGGGAGTGGCATCGGCAATGCTGACGAGATTCCTCTCGTCCAAGGCTCCACTCTCTCTCACGATAGAAGCATTGAACATGGCTATCAGCGCTACCCATGAACAGCTCGAGAACAATGAATGGCAGCCGGTTGGATTCTTATCAAAGAAGCTGGATCCTACGCAGAAGAGGTACAGCACTTACGACCGAGAGCTTATGGCCATATTCGAGGCGATACGATTCTTCCATCACACTCTCGACGGGCGACAATTTGTGGTAAGAACTGACCACAAGCCGCTGACGTACGCGTTCTGGCAAAAATCGGAGAAAGTCGCGCAGCGACAACTTCAACAGCTGGACTTCATGTCGCGGTACACAGCGGAAATAATCTACGTCGAGAGAAAGAGGAGAACGTAGTAGCGGACGCGCTATCCAGAATCAAGCAAGCAAGTCGAATTGACATGTCAAAAGCCATTTCGGCACAGGATATCGAAGAAGCGCAACACGCTGACGGACAACTCGGGAGATCCTGGAAAAGAATACCTCGCTATCGCTACAGCTGCTATCCGTTGAATCAGAGGTGATGATCTTCGGCATCATCGCGTGGGGCGTGGTACGCCTGTATATTTCAAACAGCCTACGAGAAAGGCGTTTTCTCGGTGCATGCGCTCTCCCACCTAAGCGGCAGGAGCACGTGACGACTGCTACGGCAAAAATACATTTGGCCGGGCATAAAAAAGTGATAAAAAGAGTGGTCGCGGAAGTGTGAGCCATGCCAACGCTCCAAAGTGCACAGACACAACTCACTGCTTCCAAATCCAATAGAAGTCCCGGATGCGCGTTTCAACCACGTCCACATGGGCATAATCGAGCTTCCGGTGGTAAAAAGATATCGATACTGCTTCAATCTAATCGTTCGGTTTTCTAGATAGACGAAAGCTATGCCACTGAAGGACATAACCATCGACATTGTTGCGACAGCCTTCTACCATAACTGGGTTTGTCGGTTCGGAAGTCCGCTCTCCATCACTACCGACCAGGGGAGACGATTGGTGTCGGCACTTTTCACATCCCTTGCACGTCTGGTAGGAGCCAAGAGAACGATCGCACCGGTCACTCAAAGTGGCCCTAATGTGGAGCAGGTAGGTTCCGTAGACAGAACTGCTGCTTACCGCTCTATTCGGCCTAAGAACGGCCTTCAAAGAGGATCTCGGTGCGTCATGCGCCGAAATGTTGTACGGCACGTTTTTAATCGGATAAGATATGCCAGGCGATCCGCAAATATTTGTGGAGAAGTTCCGCGAACACGTGAGAGGGGTTCGTCTAACTCCAACGGCTCATCACAGCAAGGCGCCGGTTTTTATCCTGAAAGACCTCTACAAATGCTCACATGTGTACGTCCATATAGGAGGTGAGGACAAAACTTTATCAGACGACATGTTGAAGCCGGCCTACGTGGAAAAAGATGACGAAAACCCACCGACACTACATGAAAACAACGATATCCAGCTACACCAATGGAGCTCCTCTATGGACAAGCCCATAAAACCTATGGTAGAAAGAATGCTGTATCGTTCCCTCTTGGCCCGGTCAAGGTCACTGGGGGGCAGCTGTGGCGGTCCCGCCGCAGGTGCCGACTTTACCCACCGGGCGGCGTGAGTCCAGAAACGCCGAACAACTAGAAAGAATAGAAAGTTGCAGAACATTCTGTCCTCGCAGTTTCTAAAAACCAAACGTCGCTACATGTTGAGAGGAAAAAAGTTCCAGAACATTCGACCACGCGGCTTCTAGAGACACAGTCACACGAAAGCAAAAGACTAATGTATCGATTATCGTTAAGGCCAAGTGTCACACCTACCGAGCCGCCATGAGTGCGATAAAGATAGCTGATTTGCAGATTCCCAGTATTTTTCGAAACGGTTGATATTTTGGAAAAAAGAAAAGAAATACGTTCCGTTCTGTTGAATGACGAACAACGTCTTGTTTGCCCGAAATTTTATCAGTCTAGGCCAAGAACACTTGGCAGTAGAATTTTTATCGACCGGACGTGTGAGTTATGTCCTTAAGTGAATAATAAACTGAAATACTGTCATACATACTTACCTTTTCCCGTGACTCATCATTTGGAGGATTCAATTCCCCACATACTTTCCGCCACAGGCGCCATCGATCGACTCTTTTCCTCGTTTTAATATTACAACATATGTCGAAGTACAAGTACTTCGACATTTTAACATTAAATATGTTTTTACATGAGTCGTTAAACCAAGAGTTTTTTTAAATTGTATTTGGAATCCTCATGACCTAATCAGCGTTACTGTGGTTTTCTCTTAATATCTGTTGCGTGACTGAAAAAATACTACTTCATACAAATTCGCGGACGATATAGTGTTGGTAGCAGACGAGGAGGAAGGGCTAAGGAGCATGTTGATAACGCTACAGAAATATGTAGAAAACAACAGATTAACGGTAAACATCAATAAAACGAAGATAATGACGTTTCAGAAAGGAGGAAGAAAAAGGAGGGGGGAAAAGTGGGAATATAGGGGACATGAGCTAGAAGTAGTTAAGGAGTACAAATACCTAGGAGTATGGTTCTCCACGGGGAATACTTTCGAAAAACACCTGAAAATCCTGGCGGGAAAAATTAGAAAAGTGACCAACGCGACCTGGGGACTCTTCAAGCGGGCAAGGATAAGTAGCCTGGAAAGGAGGTTGCAGCTGATGAAGGCAATAGTGAACAGTGGTATGATGCACGGAGCAGAAGTATGGGGGTGGAGAAAGCGGGAAATATTGGCTAGATGGCAGGGAAAGTGTGTAAAAATGGTCATGGGAATCAGCCCTAACACACCCAACTATATTTGGAGGATGGAAGCAGGTTGCAGAGGGGTGGAAATAGAAGCCTGGAGAAGAGCGGCTAAATACATAGTAGAAGTAATGAAGATGGAGGAAGGAAGGTGGCCGATGGTGGGCCTGAAGGAGGAGGTTAGAGGGATCATGAATGGAAACCCGTCCAAGTGGGGAGAGGAGATGGCCAAAGCCATGCGGGAGGTGGGAGAAGGAGGAATTTGGCTTGAACGGGGAGGTGAATTGGAATCAGGAACGGGGAGGTGAGAGGGGCAGAAAAATTAATGAAAAGAGGAACTACAATAAAAATGGAGCAGGAAACTCAAGGCGACTGGGTGAAGATCGATAAGTCTACGTACTGCCCAGAGTACAAAAACAGGAAAAGTAACACGGAAAGAGAAAGTTACTGGGAAGCGAGAAAGTTCAGTGCAGAAATTAAAGAAATGTGGGCAAGGATAAGGTGTGGGAATGTAGGGAAGAAAGGTAACAAGGGGTTCGAGGATAAGAGTTGCCGAATTTGTGGAGAAGGGGAAGAGAGTCTGGACCACATATGCGGCTGTCAGGAAATAAAGGCGAGAATCAAGGTAGAAGTGGTACAAGGCCTGGAAAAGGTGACGGAATGTAAGAGGGGGGAAGAGCTCATACAAAAAATTGAGGAACTAGTAAAAAAGGACCCGGTAAAGGAACTCTGCGCATATATAAGAGAATTCGAGAAAGTAATAAAATCAATGCGTAAAGGAAAGCGGCCATAAGACGAGGCAGGAAAGAAGGAAAAAGAATGTATATAGGTATTTTTTAAACACACTTAGGTTAGAGAGAAATGAATAATGAAAGATTAGTTTTAAGGAAATAGTTATAAGGGCATTATATGTACTCTTGTGTAAAAACCCCTGAGGGGTATACCTGGAACAATTTATTTTATTTATATATATATATTTACTACTTCATACAAGTCTTTTGAGGGTGACTCTTCCATAAGCCCTGTGTTAAAAATCTTAAGTTCAACAATTTTTTTTCTCTCATTTGGTCGTTGACCTCACCTGAAACTTTGCATACGTCAATATGGATTGTTTATTTATGGTATACTTGAAAATTAATTTTCTCTGGAGGTGAGGCGTTCGCGACGTAGCCTCCTTAAGAAATAAAAAAAAGCTCCAAGATCATGGGGTGATGTGTTCTGTCATTCGCTAACTATAACTGCAGTATCGCAAATTCACACTAGTGCACAAACGGTTTTTCGAGAGGTTCAACTTCCACCATTTATTCCATGCCACGAAGATCCCCCTTAAAAAAAACCTACCTATCGTTTCTGTTTCAATTTCTAAAAAGAATTCGTTCTATGAAATCCACAATTCGTGAGGTTACGTGAAATCCTCTTGACACGCAAAGATTGGAAGTGCGCAAAGTGGCCACGAATGACGTCATTGCCGAGTATGCGATGGGGATAAATGAGGATACGAGAAATGTGCAAAAATAAAGAAGTGACGTGGTATAATAATTGTAGAAGTCACGGTAGCAATATCGATCAGTTGTCGAGTCGATACAGAGTGATAAGAAAATAATAACGGATTAAATCTATATATGAGTACAAACGCACATACACTCACGCGCGCACACACACATTATTATAGCAATAATATATACATATACATGTGTATAAATTTAATTATGATTATAATATTAACATTTTTGTATTATGGTCAATATATGCGTGCGTGTCTGTACCCATAAGTGGATTGCCCAACTCGCGGGTATTAAGGAGTTACGGGACAGGTGACGAAATGTTTCAATTTTTTTCCAATTCATACGGTAGATTTTTTTGTAATATACTGAATGGACTCTTCAAATTTTAAATCGATCGTCCACATCGTTACCATCAAATTTATAATTGAAAAAAAAAAACACTTAATTGGCAGGGATAGGGAGATATCTACACTCATTGCTGGTCGGCAGTTTTACGCATGAAATAGTGTGATCACTTCGAGCATCTTCTGTAGGTAGACCCAAACCAAGGTTAGTGGATCCTTTGAAAGTGATTATTCCGATATTTTTCGATTTTTCGACTGTTTTTCATACTTTGCGTGACTAGAATGACCTTGTGTTGTAGGTCGCTGAATTCGTCTTAAAATCGGTAATAATTTCATCGAAAAAAAATATATGGTTCCATTTAAAAAAGTGGAGTTGACCTTGACGTAGCTTCAGCGCCTCCACCGATAAAAAAAAATAGGGTGGTCCAGTATGACGGCCTTCTCGAACACTGAAACTTTTGTCTGAAACATTTTTGGATATGATCAATAGTTTGAGTGCTATTGCTCTGTAACACTTTATGTGCCTCACCCTGTATACACCCTTGGCCAAAAGTTTGGGGCACCCTGCAATTTTTCTTTCCGGACAAAAAATTGAATATCTCGGCCAAAAAAAATCGTAAACCAATTTATCAAACGGGGTTTTGAAGAGAGCAAAGTCAGCTTCAATTTGCTTTTTTAATTTTATTTTTTCGATTTTTTTTGTGCCCGGTACGTCATTTTGAAAATGACGGTTTTTCACGATTTTCGCACCTCGCAAAGTCGTGCGCTGGACTTCGGAAAAATAGAAATCTCGCTATTTAGTGAAATGATCTTAGAAAAGGGAAGTGCTAGCTTTAGTTTCGTTTTTTAAAAAAAAATTTGCAATTTTTTTTCGCAGATAAATTTAGTTTTTCTTGAAAAAACGGCAGGTTTCCGTAAAGCCGGCATCGTGCAGCGTATCGTGAAAACTATGAGGTTGAGAATATTTGTCCTAAGGACTAAAAAGTTTTGTTTTATTATTTTGGAGTTGTTAAATTTTTTTCAGATTTTTGTTGGCAACATTTTTTTTCATCGGTAGTTTTGGTTGATCGTCGACGATTAATCTAATTAATTTATTGCCATTACATTGAAACGAAGATGTTTTATTGAAAATATCTTTATTTCAAAGTAACTTTTCAAGAAAACGGACATAATTGAATTTGTACGTCGTACGAATCAAATGATGTTCTGAGCTTATACAGAGTGAAACGAATGAGTACTGACTGTCATTCAAATCAAAGATGATCGGGAAAAATAAAGTAATTACACTTGGGCAGATTCGAAAACTAGTGACAAGTGCTCTTAAAAATCAAAAGAAAATGTCGTCTGATCAGTACGACATACAAATTCAATTACGCCTTGACCAAAAGCATTAAGCGCCCTGTGTTTTCCTTCATTTTTTAGTTTAGAGCATACCATTGAACTCTTATTGTTTTTTAAATGTATTTATTAGTCAATTTTTACGATCCAGATGTTTTGCAATTCACTCAAAGCGGTTCTTTATTGTTTAATTTTATATTTGATGATGCGGACTTAGCGTTAGTGCAACACAACTATAATAGCTTTATGTACTTTTGAAAATATCAATATTTTATAGGAGTGCCCTATATTTGTGGCCAAAGATGTCAGTAGCTTTTCTCTTCTTGATATTTCGCTTAAAACATCTTCGTTTCAAAGTAACGGCAATAAATTAGTTAGATTAATCGTCGTCGATCAACCAAAACTACCGATGAAAAAAAATGTTGCCAACAAAAATCTGAAAAAAATTTAACAACTCGAAAATAACAAAACAAAACTTTTTAGTCCTTAGGACAAATATTCTCAACCTCATAGTTTTCACGATACGCTGCACGATGCCGGCTTGACGGAAACCTGCCGTTTTTTCAAGAAAAACTAAATTTCTCTGCGAAAAAAAATTGCAAATTAAAAAAAAAAACGAAACTAAAGCTAACACTTCCCTTTTCTAAGATCATTTCACTAAATAGCGAGATTTCTATTTTTCCGAAGTCCAGCGCACGACTTTGCGAGGTGCGAAAATCGTGAAAAACCGTCATTTTCAAAATGACGTACCGGGCACAAAAAAAATCGAAAAAATAAAATTAAAAAAGCAAATTGAAGCTGACTTTACTCTCTTCAAAACCCCGTTTGGTAAATTGGTTTCCGATTTTTTTTGGCCGAGATATTCAATTTTTTGTCCGGAAAGAAAAATTGCAGGGTGCCCCAAACGTTTGGCCAAGGGTGTATATATATATATATATATATATATATATATATATATATATAATAAGCGTTTTTACAACGCGGCAGTCCCTCTTTTTCCTGTATCCCGTCGTTTTTCCCCCGCCGTTTTTTTCCATCCTACCGTTAGTTTACATCTCTCCTTTGGGTTTTCATCATTCCTCTTTCTCACTTCAATTCCTACAGACAATAGACGGGGCGAAAAAACTTGGTGCAACTCTGCCTCCCCCTTTTTCTTTCTTCATCCCCACTCTCCTTTCACCACGGCCGCGCGCCCTCTGTTAAGAACATCGCCACTGGTGAGGCGGCTCTCAGGTGCGTCCAAACCAAAGGAACAATCACAACGCGTTCGGTCAGTCGGGTGAACAGTTCTTACGCTTTTTTTCGTCGAATAAGTATTTCTATCGATAATAATAAAGGAAAGTGCATTTTAATCGTCAAAATGAATTGCGGGATTAACTTCGTAAAGTATATGATCTTCATCTTCAATTTTCTCTTCACGGTGCGTACCTCCAGTTTTTTTTGGTGATAATAATAATAATAACACGAAAGAAAAAAAAACGAAACAATTTCAGTGTTGTACAAACGTGACAAGTATCGCGGTTAATACTCTTAGCATTAACTTTGACAACGAATTTCGGCATTGACCGCGACGCGAATCGCGACAATATTCCACTTAGACCCGAGAATGTGAATATTTTTGTGGGACCAACACTCTATTTTATTCTAGACCTAATTATTCCTAATAACGGAATGTATTTTATTTCTTGTCTTCGAACAAAAATTGCTACGAGTAAATGACGCGGTGAAGAGTTTCGCGATTGCTGCGCGTCATTACGCACGCTTGGAAATGAAAGTTTGAAAGAAGGCTGGGACGGGTGACTAAGCCGCGATAGCCGTTATCGCTAGTGATTTTATCAGGCTCTTTCACGGTTTCGCTTTTTTCTTCATACTTGTTTGTGTCGTTTGTACAAGCGATATCGATCACTCGTATCGATCCTCTCGTGATAATTTTCCATAGAAATTTGGAATCCGAATTTAGTATGACTTTTCGAAGCTTTATACCGCATCAATTCGTGGGATTACTGGAAGAAATGTGGATAACGTTGAGCTAGGATCCTCGAACACGCATACGCGAGTTTTCATTACGAGAGGGACACGTGCTGGTTTTATTGCAGTACTATTAATACACTTAACCTATATGGCACATAAACATAGATATATGGCTATAATACTAGCAAAAGTTGCGGCCTATAGCTCGCCTCCTTTCCAATTATATCTGTATATGTATACGATAGGATGTACTTATCGTACAGTACATCTGCGGTATTATTAAGGGGCCAGTCCACTCTGGAGCCACGAAAAAAAGGCTATTTTCGCGATTTTTTTTTTGAGGATTTTATAAAAGATATGAATATAAAAGTTGTTGGGCTTGATAAATAAAGTCTTGAAATACATTTAAAAAAAAAAAATTTTATTCATTTTTATTAATTTTTAAGTACAAAAACTATAGTTTAACGTAACGCCTCAAAAATAGGTCGGCTAGGTAGCTCCATCGCAACTTGGCGACGGCTTGTCTGAAACAAAAAAATCCAAGTCCATTAGATTCAGTATGACACCAGCTACAAAATGACCCTCGGATATAAAGTTTTATCAAAAAAATAAAAAAATGGCAGATGAAAAACGAAAAAAGTAAAAAAAAACGCGTTTTTTTCGCAGTTTTTCGCAAAAAAAAGAGTAAAAATCAAAATTTTAAAACCATCGAGGGTCATCTTGTTGCGAATCATGTTTACAACATGTGGTTCAAATTTCAAGAGAATCGGTTTATTAGTTTTAGAGATACGATGGAGCTAGATTTTGAAAACGTTGTTTCGAGAAAAACGCGTTTGAAGTTTATACTATGAAAAACTCTTACCTAAACTCAATCGGCAATTCCTGCACCGTACAAAATCCCTTCTCATTGCTCATCGTCGTCGATTTCTTCGAGTCTTGCTTGCTTTCGTTTGGTTCTGGTCTCTTTTGAGCACTCAGAAATTCGGCGGTTTGCAGAGCGAACACGCTCTCGTCATCGCGATTGTCGGCGAATCCGATGGCGATCGGGCCAAGTTTGACGCCCATTATTTCCATTATTTTAAGCACTGGACGAAATCCTTCATTAAAGACACACGCGGAAACTTTGCAGGCAATGTCTACGATTTATTTTGCCGTTGAACATGTGTTTAGGTGCCATATTCCATACGCAGTTGTTAAAACTTTCATTATTGTTTTGCGTATGGCCCACCTAAACACCTTTCGAGCAGTTCTGTTTTGGTGAGATCCTCGTAAATAGGATTTAAAACTTCCTGTACTTTCTCAGAAAGAGCAGGAGGATGTTTGTGGCCGATGGGTCGACCGAGCGCGCTTCACGCTCAGGTAGACGAAATGAGGTCCTGACGTTCAGATAAAAAAAAAATACTTAGAGAGCTCGGATTGTCATAAAATTTTGACACAATATTTCTGAATGTATGTACTTTCGAAAACAGTAAAAAAAAATCGATTTTTTGAAATTTTCTAAGTGGACTGGTCCCTTAAGGCTGTTATGGGGACAGGTCAAAATGCTACTACCGAGCTGAATCTTTTTCTCAAAGTATAGAACCCCTTTGCTAATCATCCTGTACGGTTTGGGTACGATCCACGTTATCGTTTTTTTTTTTGGAGAAAAAATCGGAAACTCGACGTATTTCGTGGGTTAATCACATTACGCTTATGGAAAGCTCCCGATCATTTTTCAGTACATTATTTATTTCTGCTAAAATAATGCTACCACGGAGTTGATAAAGTAGGTACTGTTCAATTAATTATCGGACTAACCGTTGGCACAATGAAAATGAGGATTCACAGCAACGTTATAAAATTATTAATATTTTAAATCGCAAATTCGTGCGAAAATTCATCACATGAAATATTAGGCTGTGCAAACATAGCAACGTCGTAGACGGCACAATTGCTACCTACTTTATCCACATTCGGTACTTATGCTCAGGGAGCTCGAACTACTTGGTCAGAATAATTAACGAGGAATATTACCCAGATAAGCAAGCGTAGGGGAGAGTGGTCCTGAGTCGGCCCACTAAGCTTTTTGTCCGAAAACAGAAGGTAAATTGGATTTCATAGCGCTGCTAAGTGTTTAGTTGCGTACAGCGATCGCTTGCCTACAATCCAATGTCATTTAGGAGGGTGTAGTGTGGCTTTTGGAGTCGCAATGCAGTGCGGAGTGAAAAAGTACATCTTGATCATTTCTCAAAATAGTGTTCCTGAGTCGGCACCCCCCTGGTCTTGAGCCGGCACCCCATTTTTTTCACTCGAATGCAGGAAAAAGCGCAGATTCTCTAAATTACGACAGGAAATGGATGAATTTGAACGATTTACAAGAATAAAACATGCATTTTTTGTCAAATTTTATATGGAAATATTTTTCGAGTACAATGTTGAAAATAAAAAAAATATAAATTTTGAATTGAATGAAAAAAAAGTAATTGAAAAAAGGATGATCACTCGCTATCGTCGTTAGATTCGCAGTACGTGGGGCGTACTGAAGTCTGTAGCGAACGCGAACGCAAGTGCAATCCACATGTGGAGGGCTGTGAAGACTGGCGTTCTTGTCGTCGTCTTTTATCTTGTGTGTCTTGCGTTTGAAATTGCGTCCCATGACTATAGAGCAAAAACACCGAAAATGCAAAAAAAAAATAACCGAAACAATACAAAAAAGCAACAAGATCAAAAAAATTGGTGCCGACTCAGGACCACCTGTTTGGTGCCGACTCAAGACCACTACGACTTTCTATCCGTTTCACGTGATTACGCACGCGAACAAATCCGAATGGAAAATCGACAAAACCAATCCATTAGAACATTGAATAAAGAAACCAATGCACTCACCCATTTCAAATTTTTGAAATATTTACCTACCTGTAGCTGCTTCAGAATGAATGACGAAAATAAAATTATGTCCCAAACGAAAAATATAAACGCGCTCACGCTGCGCAGAACAATCTAAACTGACAATTGTAAGCATAATTTACGTCAGTGTTTACCAACATGTCATACGACAAAATAATTGAGCCGACACGCACTCCATATCTGAGGAACACCATGGTGCCGGCTCAACCCGCAGTGCCGACTCAGTACCACTCTCCCCTACTATTGATACGGCGTACCGCGATTGTACTCTATGGCGTACCGGTACGGTATCAGTACTATACTGGTACGCGGTGGAATCGTACGCGTTAACTAGTGCGGTAACGGTACGCCGTACGATAGTAACACGCACCAGTACCGTACCGGTACCTTACCCGAATCGTTTTAGCACGGAGGTGGTACGGTGTACCCAGTACGGTGTACCCAGTACGGCGTACTCCACCATGGCAGTAGGTTCAGAGTGGGGTCAGTAGCTCATTTTTTTGTCAGAGGTCTATAGCTGCCTAACCGTTCACACAATCTGAATGAAACCTTGACTAAACGTGAGGTATGTTCAACGGCTTGATTTTGTTAAGACACTGAAGGACCTAAGCCAATAGATATTGAGATAATAACCATTAAAAAAAAAAAAGATTTGATGCACTGTGTACTTGGGGGTGTACACAGTGAAACATGCCTAATTACAGACTATTGTATAGTGAACTATTGAAAAATCAATAAAAAAAAACAGCATAGGAGATCAATCAAAATCATTTATTGAATATTAATCAACAATGAGTACCTACCTAAGCAGGCAGTACCAGTACCTATCTAAATAACAACGGGAAAATATTCATATTATTACTTACCTACTTATCTTGTGTTATTCTTATTAGCTTTTCCAATATAGTTGTATTAAGTCTTTTCATTTACATATTCATTAACATTGAGTAAATTGAGCCACTATGTACCGAACCTCTCATTTTTTCTGAACCGGTTACTGACAAGTTTTTATTTTTGTTAGGTTTTTCAAACACAATGCTCAAATACCGCAATAGAGCTGTACATTGCGGGAGAACAATGAATTCGAACGTAACTGCGATAGGTAAAGAAGCAAAAAACATCAAAACTCACGTGGTTTTTCAACTCTGGTCAGCAAAAATAATATAAAATCACCTCTCACAACCGAGTTGCGCAGGAGCGATTCGCAGACAGACCTGTTGGCGTCCGAGAGCGATTCTAAAGTGAATAATATGCACATATAGACGTATCCAATTCTAAGAAACAGAAAAGATTCAGTGTACCCACTGTCGTCACTGTTCCCACTTTGGCCCTATGGGATTATCTGGGTATTTGTTCTTATTCTCTTAGTAATAATTACTCAATACTAATTTAAGATATATTTAGAAATGATAAGTTTCTAGAGATTTCTAAAAATAGACAAAATGCAATGGAATTCTTTTGAAATATAAAGTAATTTTTTTGGAAGATCGAAAAATTATTTAAAAAATGTATTTCTTTCGTATTATAAACAGTTACAGTACACAGTTTTCCTTTCTGGGGGAAGAATTTTTAACTCGGATCTAATATTAATTCTAAACATAGGTCTCAAATTAATATTAAGTGATTATTACTAATTAAGAGAATAAGAAAAAATAATATTCCCGTTAATAAACCTAAGTAGCTTGGGATCCCCGTGCATAATTACCGAATGTGGATAAGGTAGGTAGCATTTGGCCTCTCTACGCCGTTGCCATATTCGCACAACCTAGCATTTTGAGTGATTTCCGCACAAATTCGCGATTAAAGACATTAATAATTTTATAACTGTGCTGTGAATCCTCATTTTCACGGTTCTAAGAGTTAATCCGATAATTAGTTGGACCGTACCTATTTTTTCATCTCTGTGATAGCATTTTTTTAGCGGATGTAAGTAGTGTAATGAAAAATGTTAGGGCAGGTTTCCATAAGTCTAATGTGATTGGCTCACAAAAATCTCAACTCGGTAGTAATATTTTGACTTCGCCCCATAACAACTTTAATTGAGTGAGAAAAAACTATAGAAAATAATTCTACAAAGTAGTGAAATCACTCCGTGTTATCATCGATGCATGTTTAAAAATGCGTATTTTCATAAATAGGTGTAAAAAAATTATTCGGAAGCATACGTTTAATAAGACGAATATTTTATAGCTAACTATTCGTGAAATAGTCAATCGGATCCATGCATAAAGACATAGGGCACTCCCGTCGTACTTTACCCCCGATGGCTAGATACCATAAAACCTTAACCCCTTCGTTGGCATTGACGCAATAGTGCGTCAAATAATTCCGTGCCCTGTGTGGCATTGACGCAATAGTGCGTCAACCTTTATTTCCCCATTTAACTTGCTCTGATTTGGAATCGGAGCCTCACTCGGGGAGTTTTGGGTTCGCTGAATCCGAATTTCAAGTCAAAATTTGGAAATTCAAAATGGCGGTGCCAATATGGCGGACAAAAATCAAAAATTTTACTCGATTTAGATGAAAATTAGTACGCCGGAATTGTTGAGGTCGCTTATTACGAATGTGAACTTTAAATTTTAACATTCAAAATGGCGGCGCTAGAATGGCGGACCGAAATTGAAAATTTTACTCGATTTAGATAAAAATTGGTACTCCGGGATTTTCGAGGTTCCTTATCACGAATCTGAATACAAAATTCAAAAATTTTTAATGACGGATCTGAATTTGCAAATTTTATGTTCAGATTCATAATCAGTGACCTACACAACCTATGAGTACCGAGTTTCATCTAAATCAATCTGTATTATTTGTATTTTCATTCGTCATATTTGCTCGTCATTGTGAATTCCTGAATTTTGAGTTCAGATTCGTAATCAGCACCCTCAAAAACCCCAGAGTACAAGATTTCAGGATAAAGAATTTTCCTGCCATTTTGGGCACTTTTTATCGAATTCTCTCTGCCAACGAAGGGCTTAAGTCGAACTCATTTCAAACAAACTATTATAAGGATTTTCGACATCGGTTGCCACTTTTTATTTTGCAAATGGGGCTTCAACGATGGCCCCACTCTACGGTGTAAACTACGGTGTAAATTTGGTAGAGTGAATTGAACGGAGAAACGCGTGCGTCAGTATGCTGTATAGTTTGGTGTTGTGTACGGGGGGGAGTGGAAAGGGTCGTCTTCCGGAAACGGCGAGTAGAATGGTGTGGTCCTGAGACCCGTGAGTGAGGCTGCGGTTAGGTCTGCGGCATCGTGAGAAACCGGTATGAGACCGTGCACCCAGCACACACACATACATCTAAATAGCGGAGTGTCCGTTTACAGTCATACTTTTGTCTGAAAGAATGCTGTTTTCAGTTTTGACGTCACGTTGAAAGAGTACGCGAAGAGAGATTCGCTATGGCCAAGGGCGGGTACAGAATTTTTTCTGGGGGGGGGGGGGGGCACGGGGGCCAGACCGGCAAGCATGTCTCCATAGGCTGTTTGGGATTAATTGTGAAATAAAGACTTAAACAATACCTCTTACAAATGTACATTTTATTACGGTTATTATTACATATGAATAAATGAAAGTCTGCTCTTATGTTCCCTGCTGAAGATATCCCATACTTCTTCAGTGTTCATCGTTTACGCAATGTCTTGGTGCATATGCATTAAAGCCAGTCCATTCAAACGAAACTCCTGTCATCCTGCTGCGGAGATATGTCTTCAGTCGACGTAAGGTAGAAAAAGAGATGGCTCCGCGCTGCTTTGGCAGCACTGTTGGTCCTTTTTTGTAAGCCTCTGCTGGAGACTTTGGCGTATTTTCTTTCATCTGTTGCCAAATTGAACAAAACAAATAACAACACTGAACGCAACGGAGGCGTCCCGTCTTGCTGGCCCACCTTCATCCCGCCTGCGCAAACAAACAAGACGTCTCGCTCACGGTCCGTTATTTATTGGAATTCTTAGATTAGTGATACCTCTAAGCGTTAATTATCTATGTTGGGATTTTACATTTTTGCAACTTGCAATAACTTGTCCATAAGTACACAAAACGTAAAGAATGTGATTATTTTGGGACTCCTTGGGTTTTTTATATAGCGGATTTGAACCATCTGGGGGGGGGGGGTCTTAAATCCGCCCTTGGCTATGGTAGAAAGAAAATCGCATTAGGGGTAATGAAATCGAACGCAGCGCCCGCAGTGGACAAAAATTACAATGAACTCGGCTATTTATCTATCAAATTTGTATGAGCGTAGTGCGAGATTTCTGCTATCAAATTAAAAATATTGCTTTATTTAAAGTGGACCACGACAGTTGCTGTGTAATAAAATAGCAAAAATACCGGAAGTAATTGCTTATTTCTATTTAACATCAAGCACACATTTTTGTGCGTATTTGTAGCGCGTTTATATAAACTTTTATATAAAAAATGTGCCAAGTCTGCACTTTGGAAACAGTATATTTCTTTTTGCATCTGAAAGTAGGGTATTTTTTCGGGTATCAAAACTATTATAAAATAATGTATTTTACAGGGTGTCCAATAGGAATTTGCTGAAACTAATCGGCTGTCATTTCAAAACACGTGCACAGAATCAGAGAAGCCAAATTGCTTTAAATAGAGGAAACTCTGCAGTTTTAAACGCACATAAATAAAACCCAGTCAAATATTTTTTGTGTCAATTTATTACATCTTATAAAAATAACGAAAAAGTACAGTGATTAATGATAGATATTTTCGAAGTGCGAACCGTTAGATTGTGCACAAAAATCAATTCTCTTTTGAAAACTGTGAAAAACTGTGTCCAACATATCGTTCGTAATGCCGCGAACCACTTCCTGGATGGCCGCGATCAGTTCTTCTACTGTGCTGGGGTTTTTAGCGTAACAATGATCTTTAATGTAACCCCACAAGAAAAAATCACAAGGGTTCAGGTCCGGTGAGTACGGAGGCCATTCTAGTCCGTCTTGAGCAAATTTAGGGTACCCCAGACCGATTACTCGAGTCCCATATACGCGATGAATAGCTTCAAACACCTCATGAGCCCGGTGCGGCGTCGCTCCATCTTGCATGAAGTAAACATTTTTAACCAGTCCCCTCTTTTTTGCATAAGGGAAGAATTTCGTTTCCAAAAGCTGTTTGTAACTCTATCCTGTTACCGTAGATTCCAAGAATTGCAAATAAATTCCTTTTACTGAAATCGCTGCCCATGCCGTCTCTGGTGTAGTCACCGTAACAGATGGACCTGGCAATTTGTGTCTACGGTCCTGGAGTGTACCATACTCCACGAAGTTATCGATTATCCTACAAAAATTAACGTAAAATTACTTCAATGCAGTTTAATTGAATTGAAACACAAGTTGTGTGATAGATGAATATGAATAAATATTAAATTCTTACCTTTTCAGAGTGTTTTCGCTGGCAACTCTATGAGTTCCAAACTTAGTACGAAACCCTCTATACGCATTACTATAAATTTTTCCCCTCGAGAAGAAGCACTCAATAAGATATACTTTTTCTTCCGTGGCGAGCTCACTCATTTTGACGCGCGCGTACTTGCTTCAAGCACGGCTGGAATAAAACTGCGGGGCCTCAGGTATGCGCCTTAGAAAAAGGGACCTCTATTGAATTCATGGAGGGAAGAGACACTTATTTAGTTTTAGCAACTTCCTATCGGACACCCTGTACATAATAAAATGTATGATAGAATTTTATTATTGAAGAATTTTAAAAAATACGTGAAAAAGTAACTAAGATTGTACTTCAAAATAATATTGATCGTAGTAAACTGTTGTTCTATCCCGTAAGTGGTAGCGAGGCTCAGCGGTGGATGAGGCGGTCATAATCGAAAAATACATGTTTTTCGATTTATGAGTTATAATAACGAAACCACCGAAAAATGTTAACAAACATTGAAAAGAAACGCTAAAAATGCCCAAAACACAAGTTTACTTACGTTGACAAAATACTGGCACCTAGGATCATATCGGTCGTTTTTGACATACACGATATTTCGCCTCGCTGTTGTCCTGTCACTACTAAGTTTTCTTAGAGTGAAGAGCGAAGTCCCGCTCTTCAAGGATCCGGCAGATATTGACGAGGGGAAATTCGCTTGGGTCAAACATGACCCGTATGATCCGCACAGGGTTAATCTATAATAATAAGTAAATATTCGAATATTGCGTGTAGCTTTTTGAAACTATATGAATTTAAATGGAGTTGAACTGATGTTTAAAGAAGTTTTGTAACGAATAGAGGTTATTAAATAACCTATAACACGAGCTTGAATTATTAAACTTGCCTCATGTTTTGTCCTTAAGTCTTCAATGTCCCTGGCGTGTTCAGCAGATACCAACTACTTTCCCATAGATTGAGTTTCAGGTTGGAAATTAAGATTGTGAGTTATACTCTCCAAGCCGGTCTTTTAAATTATACTCATTGCGGTCTGAAAACAAAGTTCTATTTATTATGAGTGGTACAGCAACGATCAATCAATCAATCAAATCGAGTTTTATTTGCATAACTTGCTTTACAAGTTTTTTACAAAATGTGTACAAGTTTTTTTTACAAATTTGTCTTACAACTACCTTAAACCTATATTCTACCCCGCATACTTTCCTTCACACTATCTCACCCTTTCTCTCTTTTTCTTCTTTTACTCCTCACCTCCATCACTTTCTTCTCCCTCTTCCTCCTTGCACATTTTTTTGCATACTTCCTCTAACACTCTAAAATACTGACATATCCCTTTCTTTCTACTCAGCATGCTAATAATTTCTCCCTTTATCGCCACTTTATCCACTCCTTGCACCCACGCCTCTGCTTTCTTTCTTGCTTTCTCCGTTACGAGTATCCATCCTTTTTCGCATATTATAGCAGCTGCTCCAATGTCTCGTTCTCTTTTTTTTTTTTTACAAATTCTACATCGCCAGTCCTTTTCCCCCTTTTTTCCCGCCCTCCATATATTTCCGCATCTTAATCTTGTCCACATTACTTTATCCCTACCCTTTACTCCCTCTTCCGACCAATACTTCCATGGCCGTTCTTCATTTTCCACAATGTATTTGTATTTATCATTATACGATGATTTTCTTATTCTTTCCGCTTCCTACTCCAAAATTTTCTTTTTTTAGGCTTTCTAATCCTTTTTTTATCTTTTCATCTATTCTATCCACTTCCCTTCTTTCTCTTATCATTGTTATTATGTCTTTTATCCCCATATCCTTTAAACCTTTCTCTAAATTCTTTCCCCACTTTGACGGAATTCCGTTAGTAATTGCCCTTATCTCCTTCGTCAAACAGATTTTTGGCCATCTCGATTCCTCCATCATCAGTACCTCTCTTATGGTGGTAAAGCAACAATACATCTTCGTTAAATTTTAATAAAAGAAATTATATACTTAGCTTCATTTTTCTTGTCTTATAACAAAATTACAAGTAAACAAAAATTTACATTTTATGGAAATTTTACTTCTTTTCACTTTACTCAAAGGAAACACTTCCTACTCTATTTGTCCAGACAAATTGATTTAATGCAAACATTTTAAGGTATTGCTGGATGGACCGTTGGGCAAAAAGTTAGTCCAAAATGGGCCAAGCGTGGATTTACAAGTCTATTACTTTAATTACTTTTATTTTAATTAATTTTCTATTATCTAATTAGTAACTCCTCCTTACTTTAAGTAATTTTTCGACAATTACACATTCCATTTATTTGAAACTTAGCATAATAAGTCGTTTGATCCTAAATCTTGATGATATAATATTTTCAGAATTTAGTTCCATTCGTTTTGCAACCATTAACGTCTGCAAAAGCTGTTTTCCCATAAGCGACCATGTTAAATTCATACATTTATAACTACTAAATTATTGAGTGAAAAGTTCTAAAATACTTTATGTATTATTATTCTATCAGGAACCATCATTGCTCTCAAATTTTCAAGAATTTTGGCGATTCTTTAATATCCATCCAGTAATACCTTAAGTGCAATTGAGGCGCGATTTTAATTTCTACAATTTATCACAATATTATAATTGCAATCCGAGAGCCTTTGGCAAAGCCGACAAAAATACGAACGGAACGCGGCGTCGTATGAACGATAACGTAGACGCGTGGGGCGCGACACGCGAAATAGTTCCGGTGGCGTCATCTGTTGGTTCTACGCCTCAACCGTTGTCCCTTCGTCGGACTTTTCCTCGTGTATGTTTTGTCTCGTTCACGCGGCTCCACCAACTTTGTAACACTATTCTTTATTCGTTCATTAGGATCACTGCTGTAATCGTTATTACGCCTTTTATTCAGCGAAGAATCATCAGGTTTATTCGATGACTAAGCTCGAGGACGAAAAAAAAAAATGGTAAATCGAACGTACAAGAAGCGAACTGCGAAGGGGAAAATCCTTGGCAAACCAAAATATCGCGGTGCGTTACGCGGAATATTCGTCGTTGAAATAAAATATCCCCGCGCGTACGAAAAGCGTGGAACTTTCAAGGGCAATTGCTCAATATAGGACCGCGCGGGGAAAACGACGCAATGACGTAAGCGGCGTCGTCGGTCGTCGCGAGCTGAAGGGAGACCGTGGCCGAGCATGAGAGAGAAAGAGAGTGTGGAGGGGGAAGAGCGAAGGCACACGGTAGCGTTTCCGAAGGCGTGACGATACGTCATCAGCGCGATGAATGTGACACAGAAAATACGACGAAACACCGAGCGATATGTCTCGTTATACAAATGCACGTAGCAACATAACGACGACATGCGACAATTTTCAATTATTCCGATACACAAGATTTCCATTAAATATATACATGAGGCATTCCACAGGTTTTCAGCAAGATCAAAACCAAGTTAGAAATGCAATAAATTTCGAAATCGTCAATTACATTATCCGAAGCTGCTTGAAGTTTCATCTTATCGTGTTATTTTTCAGTTATGTCCACTACTAATTCAAATCAGACTGATACAACTAAAGATAAGATGAATAACAACAAAAAAAAAATGCAAATCGACCCGTATCTTCTAAACCAGTTCGCGGCCCATGATGCCAATTTTTTCTGTATGTCCACACTAACAACAGAAAATTCAGAAAAATTTAGAGCAAAATCAAACGTGACATACTTTTTGAAAATCGATTTTTTTCATTTATTATAACATTTGTGTACGATTTTTTTTTTTTTTTATTGTTAAAGTCTAAAGTTCATCCAAAATCAAAAATATTTTGTTCGATAATTTTTTTTGCCTGGGCCATAGTTTTTAAGGTACATCTAGTTGAAAACTGATTCTCATTTTTCAAAAATTGAGATATCTAGAGCAGGACTCATAAAAAAAATCTGAAAAAAATCACAGACACTCCTAGTAGGTACTTTATGACAATAAAAAAATTGCAGGACTCTGAAAAATAGTGAGGGTTTTGACCTTGCTGAAAACGTGTGGAATGCCTCATATATATATATATATATATATATATATATATCCTCCTGGAGACATTTATTTCAACGAACATTTGTTTTTTTTTCACGTCAGTTTGGTCATTTCGATCGGCCCTGGCTGATCAATTGCTCCTTCCGTTGAACGATTATCCATCGTTTCACCGTTTCAAAATATCGCAGCTTATTCGGAAACGGCAGCCGTTTGGTCGCATCGACGCGGTACCAGCGCGTATTCGATTATGCGATCGCGGCTTATCGTGTTTTTTACGGACTTTCCAGACGATGGACAGAGACGTGTGTTTAAAAATGCATGCAAGGCTATTTAGACTGAATCGTTAAGGCGTCTCCCCCCTTGTTCAGCCGAAAATAAGCGGATTTTAAAGATTTTTTGTATCGAAACTACTCATTCTGCACAATTCAAATGCTGTGTACATATTTTACATTACGTGTGTTAATTTTCGTAGAAAAATGTTTTTCTTATATTTAAAAATGCCGGCTGTACGACACTTGCTTCAGAGACGGTTGTCGCCTGAGTTGTTCCACGGTGTACAACCTAGCGTCCGGTGCATTGATTTGAAACATCAGAGCCAAGAAGTTTCAGATTTTCAAGACTGACGCGCTCTATGTTAACCGAAAATGTCGCAAGAAAAGTGAAAATTCGACATATTGTACGTGTCTGAAAAAAATGTTCTATTTTTCATGAAATTTTACTATAGTATTTGTGAATAATAAAGTAGTTTTTTTTTAAAATAATTTCCAAGGAACTTTAAGTTCATATGGATGGTAATTATGTTATTTAAAAGTATGCAACATTTTTAAATGATCGATCGGATAGTTTTTGAGGTATCTTGTACGAGATTTACGAAAAAGTGGTTTTCAGGAAAGGGCGTTTAAAGTTTCAAGACAAAAATGTTGTGACTAAATGACCTACCGATTAATCGGCGATTCCGCGGCCATAAAATAGTTTTCCAGCTTCCTCGTGAAGTTCATTTTCGGCTATAAGTTCTTCACGTTATAAAGGGATCTTCCCTCTTAAATTCAAAGTCGGGAAAAATACCGTGATGTTTCTTATAGAAAAGGCCACATACGACTTTTCGCTTATTAAGCTTTTCTTGTATTTCGCGGTTAGATGAATATAGAAATAAAAAGCGAAAGATGTTCCAGAGATTTCGAGAATTAAGGTATTACTGGATGGACTGTAGGACAAAAAGTTAGTCCAATATGGGCGAATCGTGTATTTACAAGTCTGGATCGTGTCGTAGATGTTTAGCCTCACAAATAGCTAATTTAATAATAAATCAACACTTAGAAATGTTAATTTTCCACTTTTAATAATACTTGAAGTCAAACTCGACGATATTAGCGTGTGCTTGACTGAAGTTTTGTCCGTGACTGTACATCGTTTTCAACTGACCAACAAAAAAATGTCTCGCTTCTTAAATTTAATTAATACGTTCAGATCATCTTATTATTATGAATAATTACCCAAAAAGTCAATATATATTGAGTTTTTCAATGCTTGCTATTAATTCATCGTTAAAAAGGTGATACTCCACATTACTTTGATTAATTTCTCGACAATTACTCAGTCGATTTATTTGAAACTTAGCATGATCAATCGCTTGATTCTAAATCTTGATGATATCATATTTTCAGAATTTACGGAGATTTAGTTCCATTCGTTTTGCAACCATTAACGTCTGCGGAAGCTGTTTTCCCATAAGCGACCGTGTTAAATTCTTATGTTTATAACTATTTAAATGATTTAGTGAAAAATTCTAAAATATTTCATGTATTATTATTCTATCAAGAACTATCATACCTCAAATTTTCAAGAATTTTGGCGATCTTTTAATACCTATCCAGTAATACCTTAACCCGTTGTGGTCATATGGGGTCCAGCTGACCCCAGGCAAATTTTGCGGCTGTTCACCGATCCGTGTGAGTATTTCATTGTAATCGATGAACAGTGTTCACCGATTACAATGAAATACTCAAACGGAACGAACAACAAAAACAGTTCATTTTACAAATTGTAAGAGAATATCGAAAAAATCATCCAGACGCAAAAAAAGGAGACAATACTTAAGAATTTGTAACTCGTTTAGAAAATTATTCTATTTTAAATACATTTATAAAAAAACGAGGAAGCAAAATAAAAAAAAAAATTATAAAAAAAAAGTTATAATTATTATGGTGATGTTATACAACATTTTGAGGGTAGGGGTTTTGGAAATTTTTTCCATGTAGCAACATGCTTGTAAACTAATTTCTGAAAATTTCAAGATTTTACAAACATATTTAGGCCCACAGTAAAATAGTGACTGCAAACGCAGGAAAACCCCATGTATTTAAAATGGAAAACTTCAACCCCCGTGGTCAAGGGTTAAACATTTTTTAAAAAATCTGAAAAAAATTACAGCGTTACTTTTTACGTATTTCGAACCGATTTAGGGGGCGGAAAGGGTAAAATTAATTTTGACCCCAAATAATGACCACCCTAATGACCACAACGGGTTAAAATGGTATCGTCATGAAATAAAGGTTTTCGAATGTTTCGATGAGAATTCCTGAGACCAGCGATTTTAATCTGCGAGCACAGGTTTCTAAACAAAGGATGGTGACGCTATGAATTCCGGAGTTCTGATTGCTTAGTTATGTTAAGTCCTTACGTAAGAACGACAGCTTGAAAACAGCGAAATTCCAGAAACTCGTGCGAGATCAAACCATTCGCACATTTATAGCTGCAACGATAGCATCTACTTGGGCTTTTTCAATATACATTTTACAGATTACGTTCACGTGATAAACCTTTCTTTCAGTGAGTCCATGTAAGTAGAGACTGGGCTTATTCAAATGTTTTACAAACTGCAGACCTGAACTTTTTTTGTTGGGGCTGAAAAACAAATTGAGTTTAAATATTTTTTTCTAATGGGAATATTAGGATGACGAGGTGGGGATTTCACACACAATTAATACGAAGTTTTGCCAAGTATGAGTTCTTTTATAGTCGAATAATATTGATGAACAATTAATTTATTATTATTTGGCCAATCGGTGTAGGTGGTTATGCCAACTAGGCGGATCTGATATGAAAAATATGAAATTGTACTTTTAGTATAATAATAAAACTTTCGTATGACTGGATACTTTGTTGAATATTTGAAAATTACGAAAATGGCAAGCTGGAGACGAGAAAGTTTGACTTTTGAGGAAAAAAAAACAACTTTAATCATTCGTTATTGAACTTATATGTTTAAAGCTTATTAAAATAATTTTTCACCTTATAACGCTCCTCGACAAATGAACAAATATAGAAAATTTTATAAACTATGCTCTGTTCGAATTTGATGTGATTCACTTGAAATTCGAACGAATCGATTTTAAGATATTCTTTTTGCGGAGGGCCGTATTTTGTGGGCGCATAAGCCAAGGCCCTTTCGATTACAGTGGCGCTTAATAAAAAGAAGTTACGATAAATTATTATACTTAACCATTAACTGGAATGAAAAAATTCTAAATTAATCTCTCGCCGATATAAATTTTCAACCGTCTACAAATATTTCGATTTGGCTGTCGGAAATCCTTAAGATACGACTTACACCGTTTCAGAAAAATACAAACGAAAACGGGAAAATCGCAGCTAGACTGTTCGCCGCAATGGACGATATGACCCTGCGCAAAAATCGTCTCAACTCGGTCAATTTGTGAAATTTTCACAAAATCTTTGTTGCAACTTGAAGTTTAAGGCCTAGGCTATAAAACTATGCAATGAAAAAAATCGTATTTACGATATTTCAACCTAAGAGCCCGTCAACTAGTTATTGCGCATGTGTGCGCTACCGCGCAACTGAATATTCCTCTCAATCG
Source organism: Ophion ventricosus (assembly GCA_963932345.1). NCBI lineage: Eukaryota > Metazoa > Arthropoda > Insecta > Hymenoptera > Ichneumonidae > Ophion > Ophion ventricosus. Next base: position 5,024,008 of record OZ010715.1, on the reverse strand, counting down.
GTAAACAGGTGGAGCACGATTCGACGAACAAAGTGACCGGTCGCTCGTCAACATCGAATCTTTTTTTAAACGACGATGCGAAGAAAATTCCTACACTGGGGACGGTGGGGCACAGTGTGCCATTTTGTTCTAGCGAATTTTTACTGGTACCAAAGTGGTGTGATTAGAAAAAAAAGGTCAAGGTCAGAAAAATACAAAAAAGTTTCCCCTCGGGTGGCGTACAATGTGTGATAGCTGGGTACAGTGAGTCAAGTACTGCGAAACGTAGGGTACAATGAGCCGGTTGAAGCTCTCATATTTTCCCAGCACAGATAACAAATTTTCATACATACCGATAATTTCACAACGGGTATTATTTGCCAATAACATTGGGGGTCGACGTTTTGTGTCCCACAACTTGGTGACACATTGTACCCCGCTAGTAGAATATCTTTCAATTCATAAAACGAATGGAAAAACACGAGTCACCGAGTGCATTATAAAAACACTATCGATTAGAATCGAAATCCCGAGCCGCTACAGAAGGTAAGGTTATATTTGACGTTTTCTCGGCAACCGAAATTTTTTTTTTCAAGCCTCAAATGTTTTTTTTGGATTTTTAATAATTCTTCGTGATATGTCATTGACTTTCTTTTAGGCCAGCCAAAACTTAATATAAATCACGGTCCAACACAAAAAAATTCGGAATTTACGGGTTACAAACCTCCGAGAAATCGTATGCGGTTCACCGTGGCCCGTGACACATTGCGCTTCGTCGGAGCGTCGTCACTTCCTTGTTTCCTCATTGAAAGACGTCTCATTGTGCCCAACAAGTTGGTGACACATTGCCCCCCCCCCCACTAGTAAAATATTTGATTATTGATGAAAATAACTATTAATTAAACTACGAATGGAAAAACCCAAGTCACTGATTGTGAGTACATCATAAATAACAAAACTATCAATTAGGATCGAAAACCCGAGCCGCTACAGAAAATGTCGTCATATTTTACGACAGTTCATATCACCTTCACCATGAAGAAAGGAAACTGACCGGGTGTCAAACTGCATGGTCAAACACTACCAACTGTCAATGAAGTAAAATATCTCGGAATGCACCTGGATCGCAGATTAACATGGACAAAACATATCAAGACAAAAAGAACCGAAGTGGACATAAAGTTACGCAAAATGTACTGGCTCATCGGCTAAAAATCGCAGCTGACTGATTTCAACAAACTAACGCTCTACAAAGCCATTCTAAAACCAGTGTGGACTTATGGTATCCAATTATGGGGAACAGCCAGTAATTCAAATCTCGAAATCCTCCAGAGATTTCAATCAAAAACACTCCGATTAATACTCAATGCTCCCTGGTATATCGGAAACACGTCAATCCACAGAGATCTCCAAATGAACACGATAAAACAGGAAATCCAACGATACAGCACAAAATACGAAGATAGGCTCGGAGCTCATCCCAACGAGTTGGCAGCAAATCTGCTTAACCGGAACCTAGTAGCTAGAAGATTGAAGAAGTTCAAGCCCATCGACTTACGCGAACGCTTCCAATAAACGAAGCACTGCGACAATAAAATCACAAAAAACAGAGAATAAAGCATCAATGGATTCCTGCTCTGAACCACCTTTCTTTCTTTTTTATTTTCTTTTTAGACCACTAAACAAAATTATTTAATGTTATTATATAACAGTTTATAGTTGTACATATTGTCAATATAAAAAAATAAAATATTTTACGTTTTCCCGGCGAGCGAAATATTTTTTTTCCAAGCCTCAAATCGATTTGTAATTTCTAATAATTCATTGTGAGCTGCGATCGACTTTCTTTTAGGCCTGACCAAACCAAGTATAAATCGCGTTTGAACACAAGAAATTTCGGAATTTACGAGCTACAAATCTCCGAGAAATCGCATGTAGCTCACAGTGTCCCGTGACACATTGTGCCCCACTCTGCCCTACTTAAATTTGGGTGATTATTACGCTATCTTGTACCGCATTCCGTATATCGTCTTTTATTTCGTTACGAATTTTGCAGTTTACACGTTCAGATTTATGATTTATCTCGGCAAAAATACGCATAGATAACGGAACAGAAATTCGTACAATTGCGTTGTAGAGGAAATTTTCTGCGGCTGAGATTCCTCGTCTCCTAGTCTTCTACGCGTATCCCACGAAAATCTTTGTCTCGCTTCGACTTCAAATTTCGAGTGCCATCTCTCTCTCTCTCTCTCTCTCTCTCTCTCTCTGTCTCTCTCTCTCTCTCTGCGTCTGCTTCTTCTCTTCGGCGATGCGTCCCCGCCATCAAGAAAAATATTCCGAGAGAAAGAGTTCGACATTAGCGGTCGCGTAGCTGCTAAGTGTGAGGTCTGTGCGAGCACAGTTGGTTCGTTCTGAAGTCGCGCCCGTACACGGGACGGAAAGAAACGCGGTTTCGTTCAGGCGACGCAGTCTCGTGTCTCTCGTCGAACTGTTGGTGCATAACGAAAGATCGTGCGCGCTCTGCTGACACACGCATATAAATACTCATATATTTCCGTGTATCGAGGAAAGGGTCTTTTTTTTCTCACTTTTTTTGTGCTAGTGTGACAGACAGTCATGAGTTGCGCGTACGGATGTGCCCGGTGGCTCCTTTTCCTCTTCAACTTCGTCTTCACAGTGAGTCTTTGTATCTTTGGCCTTTGTCCCTTACCTCGCGTATTATTCTTTTTTGTTTTTCTCTCTTGCGCGACATTCTCCGGAAAGAGGTCCGGTATACCAAATAAAACGAAGAAAAATTAACGAATTTCCATACCGGAAGACCAATGATTTTTATTCTCTGATAATGAAAAGTACAAAAATCAGCGAGTGTATACATTACGGGAGATATTTCGTACGTGGCCGTTGTTATTCGGCGGGCGTAAATATTTGTTTCGGAAGGAATATCGAACGATGGAAAATAGAACCCGATAAATCTTTAGCTCTACTGCGATGTACTTTTATACGACACACACACACACACATTTCAGAGTTAAAATTTCGTCATATATATATATATTGAGCGGAGCGAAAATATCTTCGTTTAAGATACATCGACCAGTGAATGAACGGGACCGATGAATGGACTAAAGCTGATTTATATTAAGGAGTTTCGGCACACTTGCCGAAATGCTACAATTTGATTTAAATTATTATCATGATTGTATCTCCCAAATTTTAAATCGATCGTCTACACCATTTCTCGAAAATTTACAGTTGAAGAAATACTTTTTAACGTAGAGCATTTAACATTATGACACTGATGACGAATTTTTCATAATGTACTGAGTGATTTGACAGTTATTCATAACATTTTAAACATTTTTTCCGACTATTTCGTGCTTAAAATTGCCATTCAGCGATGAGCGTAGGGAATTAAAATATCTAATTATGTTAAAAAACGTTTTTTTTTTAATTGTAAAATGTATAGGAACGGTGTAGACGATCGATTAAAAATTTGGAAGGTGCATTAAGTACATGATGATGATATAATAAAGAATTTACTGTAAAAATTTGAATAAAATGGTAACACTTCACCAATTGTCCCGAAACTCCCTAAGGACATGGGCCACACGTCCGGTCATGTTTTCTCCTAGATAGGATCACTTTTCGGGCAAACGAAGAGAAAGACGTTGTTCGTCGTTCAACAGAGCGCAAGGTGTTTCTTTTCTTTTATCTGAAATATCAGCCTTCTCGGAGAACATTGGGAATCTGCAAATCAAGTTATCTTTCTCGCACTCATGGCCGCTTGGTCGGTATGACACATGGCCTTAAGTAAAAGAATATGAATTGTCGATAAAAACTCGAATCACTATAATTTAGCACTGAAATCACTAGAAAATAGAACCAGATTAATATCGTATTTTGACGACACGTGGAATTCTTCTAGTTTGTAGTAGTTGCAGCACACCGCGCAACTTGGAAAACAAAAGTTTTTACGAGGTTTGGGGTTAAGTATCACCTTTATTATTTAAGATAGAATCAATCTTTCATTTTTTTACGGAAATTTAAAATTAATTCGTACGAATGGGCCAGAATTATACATGTTTATTCACTGGTAATGTATTCTAACCTCTTTCCAGTGAATGGACATATGGACTCCATTTTGATAATTCTCAGAGCAAAGTGAAAAAATAAGCTAACCTGCTAAAACTTGAAAAATTAATTACTTATACGAATTGACAATGGACATTTCAATGGGGTTGAAGTTTGCATCGTGGGAATGCAACGAAATTTCTTTTTAATTTTATAATTTATTCATTTTTATTACAATCTATAATTTTTTTTAAATGGATAAAAATTGTGGATCTCTGATGAGAATAAGGAAAAATCGTTCGAGTAATTTTTATAATCTAAATCGGCGAAAAAAACGTGAGTGATAGAAGAAAAATCAACTTTCGTTGCATACCAACGATGCAATATTCAAAATCATACATTTCATCAAATGTCATAAAATCATTTCACTCGTTTTTCAAACTTTGACAAAACATAATTTTCCGTTTCCTTGCCACACAAGAAACTTTCGTCATTTTTTTGACAGTGTCACGTTAAGATGGAAAAAAACGTTTTGTGTATTCTCTACGAAATCGTAATAACCAATATAATACTCATATGTATAAGAATATTATAATTTTTTGTGCAATCCAATGACCCTTCGAATACAGCGTGTAATAAAAATAAATAATAAATCGTTATTCTTTAAAGCATTCATCTACACCACACGCCCATTTACTGATGGTTGAGTGTCCATTAACTGGCAATTTCGTTCATTCACTGGCAGTTTAGTCATTTCGCCACTTATTCATCATTTCCTCCAATATTATTTGTTGCAATTATTTCAAATATTTTTTTTCTACAATAAGAGAAATATTTTTTTGTTAGCAATAGCAATTTAAAAGTTTGTTTTTTATAATATAGTTATTTTACAGTCCATCTGAATTTCAACAGTGTCGTTATTCGTTCATTCACTGCTCGGTTTACCCTATATTTTTCCTCGTCTCATATTTCTCCTCATTCCTATCAAAACGAACCGCAATGGTAATTTTATGCCGTCCAAGGACACGTTGAATTTAATAAAAACGATTATTTTCTTCCTACGCGTGGCGCAACATAGCGAATTGTTTTATCTCCCATTGGTTCGGTAAAAATAATCATGTTGAGACTTTTTCGGAAAGTCCTCAATGATCCGTAACACATTGGCGTGTAAATACGAAAACTGATTTTTTAAATTCTTTTCTACAATTAACTTCAGGGCCCCCATCTCTGAAGTTAATTCTAAAAAAGAATTTATTCCACTCGGTACGATAATGGCCGTTTTATGCACGCTTCGCGTAAAACCCCCATTTTCGTATCTCGTAAAATAAAACTTCGTACAACACTCGACGAAAAAACTTTTTCTAAACTCGTGTTATTGCAAAACACTTGCCTTCGGTTCGTGCTGCAAACTCACACTCGTTAGAAAAAGTTTTTTCGTCCTCGTGGCATAATGTACTTTTATGATCGGTTTTTGGGAATTGATATTTAACTTCTTGAAGTGTACACAAAAAACGTATAAAAAGAAAATGTTCAGAGTTTTTTTTTTTCAATAAAAAATGACGGCGCTCTAGGAATCTTCCTGAAGTCATGCTTTTCGCTGAAGCCCACTGCACTGGATTTTTTTCAAATTTCCGTCATTAAACCTCGAGCAAGATATACCAAAGCGTTTCTCAATTTATATATTTATTTATAAACATTTTATTGTCCTTAATTTTGTCTATATTTCGCGGAATCAATCGTCAAATTGCAAGAAAGTTCATTAAATATTGTTTTGCTTAAATGAACAGCAATCGCAATGATGATGCGCGCGACGCGTTGTTCAGGCAATTTCCCGCGATGATTCACGCGCGCGATCGACGGGACAAAGTGAGGTACGCGGTGTGTGTGTGTGTGTGTGTGTGTGTGTGTGTGTGTGTGTGTGTGTGTGTGTGTGTGTGTGCGTGCGTGCGTGTGTGTTTGTTGCGCAGTCGGGCTTCGTGCCACGTATTTCATCACGCTCGCGAAAATAATGATAACAAATTATTGGGGGGATGTACACTCGATCGTTTCTTATTTGGCTCGTAGGCGTTTAAGTTTGCGTCGTTGGAACACAACGAAAGTTCTTTTGTATTTTTTTCTTTCACTTCTTCATTTTAGCATTGAAAATGCTTGTAAACTTGTATATGTTTTGTTGAGGTAGGCTAGGTATAGCCTACCTCAACAAAGTCTCTGAGTTAGCTGGATGTCACATGAAATTAACGCTACCCCCACTCCACTGCCACTGTGTTGTAGTAGAGTGGGGGAACTGCGACATGCCGAATGCCTGTGATTGGTTGAAAAATGCTGCAATACATGTAGTGTCATCTGTGGTTAAAAATTATTAGTTTCAATTTTGATGTGTATATTACAATGTTAATGACGTTGAAGTTTGCAACGTTGAAATGAAACAATTTTTTTTCCTAATTTTCCATTTGTGATGTTCCATCAGTGCTATAATGCTGACAATGTCGAAGCTAGAAAGTGTTCAGTCAGAGATCGTATTGGATTTGTCTTAAGGGAGGAAGTACATGTAGACGACGAAAAAATATCCAATTTTGAGATTTTTTTTTGAGGAGTATAAAACCTTTTACAATTATGAAACTTTAGATACAATTTTTTACATAATTAAATTCTTTAAATAACTGTTCTTTTAATGTTGCAGCATGGCGAAATTATAGCGTGGTCTTGCAGGAACGTTTTGGCGGCAGTTGTCCGTTTGTGGAAAATTCAATGACTTCAATAGTGATCTGAAAAATATAAGCCAACAATTTTTAGTATTTTAAAATCTGAATGCTGAATTTATACCTAAGAAACATTTGACAAGTTGAAAATTAAAATAATGGGACATTTCAGAAAAAAATTGAAATTTTACACAAAAGTTTCGTTCTTTTTTGCAATAAAAAAATCATTTTTTTAAAGTGATTTTCATAAATAAATATGCATAAGTTCAAGGTAATATTGTTATTAAGTTGTTTGTACAATTTTACCACGATCAGTCAATTGGTTTTAAAGTTATGTTTGTCACAAATTTGAAAAATGTGGTTTTGAGAAAAACGTGGCCAACGTTTCAAACTATGAAAATTCGATGATTTCAGTGACTAACCGGCTTTACTTTACCGTCGTATTCTTGAGACGTTTACGTTAAAAAAATCTATTTTTTATGCCGCTGCATGTATTACACCCCGCCCCCCCTTAAATCCTACTGCGAATATGGTAGGGAAAAATATGCGGTTGAATTAAAAATATTGAAAGTGACCTTCGGACAAAGTTGACAACGCAATACTCATATTTCTCTCTCGGGACCCTAAAACTCTTGTTTGATTTTTTTTACGATCGGACTAGCCGTTTCCGAGACATTTTGCTGCTAGAATTCAAATGGACCTTGTATACAGGGGTAATGGTAATTGGACGCATTCCTCCCAAGACGATAGTGGAGGTGATAAGCAACTAATTTACTCCTGCCATGCCGAGGAAAAAACTCAACTGTTTTCGAAATATTCCGATTTTTCATTGTTCCTACAAAATTTAGAGCAGATGACTGAAAAATGTAATGGAAAAAAAAACTTCCGCAATATATCTGTTTTTATTTATTAGGCTACATAGCTGACACAATGGTGATTCATTATTATCGTAAAGCTTTCAAAACATGAATGTCAGGTAGCAAACGTGTCTAGACTTATAATTTCTCGCCAAGGTCCTTTTCCTCTTCCACCTGACGATCTCACCTGACTTTTTTTTTAATTTAATGTTTACGTCATCGGTTCTAAAGCAGTTTAAGGACTTTCGACATCAAAATTGAAATGCTTGTGGACGGTTGGAATTTATATCGCCGAGATATTAATTTAGGATGCATAACCTGTCGAAAAATCAATCGGTTTCACAACATAGTTTCGGAGATTTTTGATGTTCAAGTTGAACCTTTATCCATTTGGTAGAACACATCACACCTCGTAAACACCAGTTATGGGCTGTAGGGACAAAAATAATACTAAGATATAAATTTAAAAAAACTGAGCAAATCGTGATTATAGAGTTAGGAATATCGTATTAACCCTTTGAAGTATAGTGACATACTGGTATGTCACCTACTTCCACTCGGTTTTTCTTGAATAAAAAATTTTTTTAGCGCATAACGACGAATGTAAATGTATAATTAGGATATTAGGAGATCCATTGTTACTACAATTTCACTATTAAGGGCTTATGTTGCACTTAGTGGATGTTGATCATCACTACAGTACAAAAAAACACGTTTTTTAGACAATAAATGTAATTGTGCCTAATCTAGCAGGTAAACCATACACAAAAAATGAATTCAGAGACGTTTTTTGGGTCGCTGATTACGAATTCGAGCTGAAAATCCAGAAATTCAAAATGGCGAATCCAATATGGCGGACCAAAACCGGAGATTTTACTGGAATTACTAAAACATCGGAGTTGCTCAATATGTTGATTCTGTTATACTGAATTTCTAATAGAATTACGCTTTTAGCGTTACCCGGAGCTAACGGCGAGGACGTGGCGAGTTCCTTCTTTAATTTTTAATTTAGAACTTTTTTAATTTATATATTTTGACTGGTTTCAAAATTAGCGACTTCAATAACCCTAAAGCACCGAGTTTCTTCTCCATCAAGAGAATTTTATGTTTCAGTTCACCAGTTATTTTTAAATTATAAGCTCAGATTAGTATCAGTGACCAAGCCAGATTTGTGTTTCATTATCCTATATTGGAACTGCCATTTTTATTGTTCAATTTTGAACTGAGATTCGAATTCAACGACTCAAAAAACCCTTGCATATGGATTTTCATCTTCATCAAGCTACTTTGAGCATTTTGGTCCGTCATATTGGATCCGCCATCTTGTATTTCCAAATTTTGAGTGCAGATTTGTAATCAGCGACCCCGAAAACCCCCGAGTACCAACTTTTGCTTTCATCAAACAATTTTTGCATTTGTGGTCCGCCATATTGGATCCGCCATCTTGAATTTTCAAATTTTGAGTGCAGATTTGTAATCAGCGACCCCGAAAACCCCCGAGTACAAAGTTTTGAGCTGATTCCACGTAAGGAAAAATGTATGCTTCAAAGGGTTAAGGGATCATCACAGTTTAACGGGTCGAAATTTTCGCGATTTTTTTCCGATGGTTAAAATACGCTAATCAATCTGATTTTTTTATGTCAAATCGAAGCACTCATGAAAAACAGAAAATAAAATTTTAAACGTGTATTTCTATTTTAAAAAAATATTAACGGTTGAAAATATCTTCGAAAAAAAAACGTTGTCCTCACGGTGTATACGGTTGTGGCCATAAATATTATCTGAAACAAAATTTTTAAAAAGATTATTAATCCGTATGAAATTCGCTATCTTGCTATGGAGGTTTTTTTAAAATCAAAATTGACAAAATGGCGGCGGATTGAAAAAAAGTTGCAAATTTAGTGTATTTTTTCGACAGTTTTTCGTTAAAAAAATATGAACATTTAAAAAAAAAAGTTTCCATAGCAAGATAAAGAATGGCGTGATATATGTTGTGCTAAAATTTGAGACGGATATCCTAAAAACTCTTCCTTTGAGAGTGTACACCGTTTTGAAAAACGATATTTCGAGAAAAACGCGTTTAAAGTTTCGAGTGCGGAATTTTTATATAAATTGCCTACTTACGAACAATCGGCTGGCATCGTCCATACAATATATCCTTTCCGCTTCCTCAAATTGCTCGTTATCAGCAGCAATTTCATTTCGACGAGCTGCCCGGGCTTCTTCAGAGTTGACAGAGAGCTTCGGCGGTTAGCAGTTGCGATGCGCTCTGCCTTGTATTTTGCAGCGAACTCCGCGGCTGCCGGCCCAATAGTTACTTCCATTGTTTCCATGATTCTTAAAATTGCATCGTACCCCTCATTAAATATACAGGCTGCACAATAAGTTGCGATTTCCACAGTTTGTTTTCCACAGAAGATATACTTTGGGAGCGAGTTGCCACACGCAATGATTAAAACTTTCATTGTTATTCTGCATGTTTGCGCCCGTACATGTCTGTAGCAAATCGTCTGTGGTTAACCCTTCGTGGTCACCCTGGATAGAATCGTCCCGTCGATCAATTTTTGGCGTAAATATATAATAGTTCCCGGCTTCGAATGGGACTGTATTCACCATCATATCTGGAGTTTGAAGTATCCTCATACCATAAAATTTACCCTCTTCACATGTCGGAATAAATACCTTTTTTGGAATGCGCACTATGGTACTATTTTTTTCCCCAAAAGAAGCATATCTAAGGAGTATCGCGTAAAAATTTTAGGTGAAAATGTTGAAAATTCACGGAACTGTGATTTTAAGAGCGAAAGAGTGTATTTTTTGCGTTTTCACCTCTTTATGAATTTTTTTTCAACGTGTCGCCATTTTATTTCTTATAAATAAACTTTTCGTATATCATCTAGAAAGTTCAAAGCATGTTCTGTAATTTTTTGAACCACTTCAGACGGATAGTTTGGTCACAATACTTTTTTGAAAACTGACTGGGTAGAATCGACCCAAGTCTGACCACCGCGATTGAATTTGGATGTGTGACCACGAAGGGTTAAATCCTCATAAATTGGTTTCAAAACTTCCTAGACAATCTTCATCGAGAGCCGGTGGATGTGAATATTTGTCAGAAAATCCCTTAGCCTCAGCTTTACGCCATTCACATTCGACTCTGCTCTCGAAGGGCAAAACTGATGCTGGGGGTTTGTTTGTGTTTGTTTGCATCCCCCCAAAGGATGGAATGTCGATTTGTTCCTTTGAAACCTGCGATCTTCTTCCTACAAGCTCGTCCACTTATACTTCTAGAGCCTTTTTTATCCTGCGACATAGACTTGTCGGGCGATTTTTTCGTCAGTCTATCCATACTGGATGTCGAAAACGTATTGACGTGTCTGGCAAGTTTATTAGCGAAGAGGTTGTAGAACTGAGGCACCGCAGGTAAGAACGTGTCCCTGCAGGTAAGAACCGAACAAAAGGAATAACGGTTGAACGCGAAGCCGGAATCGGGGTCCCTGGCGCGCCGTCCACGCCAGGCCTCACGTCGCTGCTCGAATCACTTTCTCTAAGAATGGCTGTAGTAGCCGAAATTATTCGAATTTCGCCCCAAAATGAATAGCATGTTTAATAACCATATATACTGTATGGTTACTGTACGTTGAATGTTTTTCACTATGTAAATAACCTGGAGCCGACGATGCTTTAGAGTTAGTCACTCGTGTCGATGGCAGAAAATGCGCCGCTGTTGCCAAGTCTATCGGTTGTTTTCTCTTGAATAAAATTGCAACATATTTATATTTAATTGCAAAAATGATAAGTATTTATACAATTTCCTGGCTTGGAAGTATTTTTCAGCAATATGATGAGTTGAAAATAGCCCAATAATAATTTATTTTTACATGAAATTTTATTTGCATAAAGTTGGCAGCCTACCTTAAGCTCATTGTATTTTCATCCCCACTTTTGCAGGTGAAGAACGCTATCGAACATTCTTAATTTGCCTACACGGAGAAAATTAAAAAGTAATTTTTGTCGTGAATTTCACGGTAAAAATTACCGTGATATATTTCAATGTGGTGACAAGTGAGAAAAGCATAATAATTCGTATGCGACAAGTTTTTTTTTAACTCACGTTACAGAACATTTCAAATACGTAGCTAAAATTTTACTATACAAGAAGGGTAGCGCGCACGATAATTTTTACCGAGAGCACAATACATTGTCTTATAACACTCATTAAATTTTATAATAAATCTTAAAATAACTGTTATAAAGACGATACTTTTTTATAGACATTTTTGAAAGGCATAAAATAATAAAATGCACAGTAAAATTTCGCTGATATTATATATTTTTTAAATTTAAGTTTTACGTATTTTGTTACACATGAAAATTTACTAGAAAATCTGGTAAAATTTTCTACCTGAAGAAGAAATTTTATTTTATTTTCGTGAAAATCTGTGTTTTACTCAGTAATAATAAGCGAAGTTTCAGGGTTGTCATCTGGTTACCGTTACTGCACGGTAATTTTTAACATTTAATTCTCTCCGTGTACATTTATGAAAAGTTGACTTTAAAGATATTGAAGTTTGCATAAATTTGAGCATAAGAACAATAGGCTACCATGAAAACGGACCTCGAAATCGGATTTTGCGAAACCGTCTTTCGTTTACGTACACATAAGCTGGTCTATCGCTTACGCCTTACCGATTCGTCGATCGTTATTCGTACTCTAGGCTTTAATCGATCGATTACCCTTCTCCTCTTCCTAGATGCCCACGCTGGCATGACAATAAATGATCGATGCGCGCGTCCTTGGAAAGTATAGTTACACGACAAGGAAAAAAAACGTCGCGTATCAAAATAAACAATCGACACAAAGAGCGAGTAGCATTGACTTCATTTATTCTGCGTGTATGGATATCAGTATAGGTGTGCGTGTGTAGGTGGAAGGGGGGGGGGGGGGGTATTTCCGTTTTTATCTTCCAAGTGAAATAGAATTTGTCTGGAACGTGTAACGATGCTTGTCAATTGAGCGTGGGCCTCGAACGAGCAAGGACAGCGTTGCATTTTTTCCGTTCCTGCGAGGTCATTGCATATTACGTGTATATGCGCATGTGTATGGTTGGATTGTGTGTTCATAGTTTCACTGCTGCAATTATTTCATGGCTTTTGGAGGGCTCAGTGAGAGAAGAAGAAGAAAAAAAATCACCGTATGTCAGCAACGAAGTAGAAAAAACGACTTTAACTGGTTTTTCGAAAAACAAGAAATCAGGATACCTGTTAATGATTTTTGCAAAGGCACTGGATAAACGTCCGAATAACTTATACCTCCGATTTAGGTTGGATTTTGCACAGACCATTTTGACAATACGAGTCTTCGCCTAAAAGAATTTTTGGCGCATCGCAATGGTTTTCGAAATATCGAATTGAAAAAATTGATATATTAACGCGTGTGTATATCGATAATTATCGTAGCGCGCTACTGCTATCCCTACTTTGTCGACGTGGTCGACTCAACAAACCCACAAGATCCAACAAAATAAAACTGAGCCTAGACGATCCCAAATGAAACCCAAACAATCACAAACAAAGCCTACGAAGCCCAAACAAACACAACCAAGCCCAAACAAATACAGACAAGCACAAACAAACCCAAACAGATTTAACTAAGACCAAACAAACACAATCAAGCACAAACAAATCAAAACATATACAACTAAGCCCAAACAAACACAACCAAGCTCAAACAATCCCCAACCAAACCCAAACAAACCCTACACAGAGCCTAAAGGAACTCTTGTAAGCCCAATCAAACACACCCGAGCCCAAACAAACCTGACATACCCAAACAAAAACAACCAAGCCCAAACGAACCCTAGAATACCCAAACACATCCAAACCCAAACAAAATCTATACAACCTAAACAAAGACAACCAAGTCCAAACAATCGCTAAGAAACCCAAACACACACTCGACAAAATCCAAACAAACACAACCAAGCCCAAACAAACCCTACAACACCCATAGAGACACAACCAAGCCCAAACAAACCCTACAAAACCGATACAAACACAACCAAGCCCGAACAAACTCTACAAAACCAAAACAACACGATTAAACCCAAAGAAACGCAATCCCACCCGAGCAAACCAAAACAAACCAGACAAACGAGCACATACGCGACACGACACGAGCGACAAACGTGTCTGATCATGTCGATAAAGAAGGGATAGCAGTAGATAGATATAGATGCATGCCATGATAGATATAGATAGACACGTCCGTTAATTTATTAATTGTCGGAATTCTACATTTCAAAAACATTATAAAAAAGATCCATGCAAAATTTCAGCTTAATCAGAGGTAACAGCTATTCGGAAGTACAGCAAAACCACCTAATCATATTTGAATAAAAAATGACTGCCGTGGTAAAATAAGATATGATAGTAAGGCATATTTGCCACTCGCCCCACAATAATAATATCCAGTATAATAATATAATAATATCCAGTGAAATAAATCGGGTAAAAAAACAAATTTGCCAAATTTTGAGGAATGAGTTTGAGACTTTCTTTCTATCGTCATTTTTTTTTCCAAGAAAGTCCATATTTTGTTTCGTTTTTTTCCCGGAAAATCCAAGATTTTTAATCGCTTTTTCTGCTGAAATGTTAGAGATTTTTTATCACAATTGTTTACGGCACGATGTGTTTTCAATAAGAAACATTATTTATGTTTTTTTTTATTAAACAAAAATTCGGGCAGAATAATTGTGCGAGACGAGATACAAAGTGTGTTATTCTCGTAGATGTCGAGTCGTTCGTGAACTAGCACGGTTGGAAGCAATTGCGATTGCGTGATCGGGCCTGCGTATGTAGCGCGCGCCAGACAGCATATACGAGGCGCTTCACGCGAGATCGCGCTTCGATTACTTTTGTTCGTGTAAAAATAATTAGAAAATAAAGAATGAAGAAACAGCAGCAACATCTAATGAACATTGAGCTTATGCTGAAATAGCGTTAAAAAAATTCTCACAATACATGGTAAAGAATAGAAATCATTGGGCGTTGAACTTTGATTGAGTCTATGCTCGGAACGCTGCTATACAAAAAAGAATTGTCTATTTGGGCACACTCGTGCACTACAAAGTATTCGCCATAGTAACAATCGCACAACTTTCCGTGCAGAAGTTTGTATAGGAATTTGATAGGGACGCCGCACGTAGGGAGTCCACATTGGAATCCACGTGGATTCCGCGATATTTTCCGATTGACATTGTTTGAGAATTTTTTATTAAAAATTCTCAACCGGAATTTGTTGGGTATTCGAAAAAAAAAAAAAAATATCCTTGCCTGATCTCGTGCACACACGGAGAGAATTAAAAAGTAATTTTTGTCGTGAATTTCACGGTAAAAATTACCGTGATATATTTCGATGTTGTGACAAGTGAGAAAAGCATAATAATTCGTATGCGACAAGTTTTTTTTAACTCACGTTACAGAAAATTTCAAATACGTAGCTAAAATTTTACTATACAAGAAGGGTAGCGCGCACGATAATTTTTACCGAGAGCACAATACATTTTCCTATAACACTCATTAAATTTTGTAATAAATCTTAAAATAACTGTTATAAAGACGATACTTTTTTATAGACATTTTTGAAAGGCATAAAATAATTAAATGCACAGTAAAATTTCGCTGATATTATATATTTTTTAAATTTAAGTTTTGCGTATTTTGTTACACATCAAAATTTACTATAAAATCTGGTAAAATTTTCTATCTGAAGAAGAAATTTTATTTTATTTTCGTGAAAAAACTGTGTTTTACTCAGTAATAATAAGCGAAGTTTCAGGGTTGTCATCTGGTTAGCGTTACTGCACGGTAATTTTTAACATTTAATTCTCTCCGTGCAAGTTTGTTCGGGAGTCCCAAGATGCATCAATATCTCTATAGGGATTTATTAGGAACACCGCACACAGGGAGTCCTCATTGGGAGCCAATTGGATTCTGCACTGTTCCCCGATTAAGGCCGTTTAAGAATTCTTACTACGTTCGAATCGAAAATACGTAATAAATAACGAGAAAAAACTCGGCGTGTTGAAACATAACCTCCACACTTCGTGAACGTGTACTGGTGTGGTGATATATTATCAAAGTTCAGCAAAACAATAAGAAACGGTAATGACAGTGAGTTTTCAGTGATGTGATTCAAATAGATTTTTCAAGAATAGGATCGAATTCTGTTCGATAATGTTCGAACATTGGTGTATCCAGAGGGGGGCGGGGCACCGGCGGTTCTTGCCAGAAATCCCGGCGCTCCCCCCCCCCCCGTAGAAAAAAATCGTTCCAAAATAATTAAAGTCAAATAATCGATTAATTTTATTAAAATTTCACCCAAGTCGGCATAAAGCAATAATTTAATAAAACTTGAACTTCGTCGTAATTCCGTAATTTATATTAAAAGTAACTATTTCATTACGTAAATTAAATAGAGATTTAATTTTCGCAAGTCAACTGTGGGCAAAAGCAATACCTTCTACACAATCAGAAAAATACTGGAAGATCAACATAACTTATATAACTTTTTCCAAGCAATAATAGTATTTCCAGTGAGCTGCGCTGACTGTGAGATATGATTTTCTGCCGCACGAGGTGGACCAAACGGTGGCTTAGAAGCACAATGCTTCAGGAACGATTCCCTCATATGACACTGCTCAACATAGCGAATGATATTGTTAAAAAAAGAAACATTGCAGCTGAAAATATGTTGGGCCAATTTGCAGAACAAAATAGAAAAATAAGACTTATTTACTTGAGTACCTATTTACTGAAAGTGAAGCACCTAAAGAAGTAAAGACTGGTAACTCGATTAAAGAATGATGAAAAATTAGTTGATTATTTTTGAAGATATTGCAAGATTTCGATATTAATTTTAACATGAACGTGTGATTGAAGCAATTTTCATACTCCATATGTGTTACGTGATCATCGACTATTATGTAAATTTTATTTAAAAATGCGATAATTGTGATAAAAACCAGCTTTTGTCAGGCCCCGCCTAGCCCTCCGCCGCAGAAAAAAAGGCTGGCTACGCCAATGTATGAGAATTCTTTAGGATTCAAATTGGATATCAATAGGGAATCCCGATTAGAATCCAATATATGAGCGTGACGTTTAAGGTATTACTTCCGCGGAGGGCCATATTTTATGGGCGCATAAGCCAGGACCCTTTTGCATTATTTGTCTAGATTACAGTGGTGCTTTATAAAAATAAGTTACTATCAATTATTATACCCAACGATGAACTGGAATGAAAAATTTCTTAAAAATTCGGTAGTTTTAAACATTTTTACATGTTCTCTGAGAAGTCGCGGTTACGAAAGTTCTTCTGACAGACACATTTTTCTAAGTTTCATCATTAATATTTTCTTTAAACATACGGTGATCCCCTCTTTGTAATGTTAATTGTAGACGAAAATCAGTTAATTGTAAAGTATTCGGGTTCGTGAAAGGTAGAGTGTAGAGATCCATGGGGATCCCTATCAAGAAGTAGGGACAAGTATGGGAATCCAATTGGACCCCTAAACTTCAATACCACTAAGTTGGAATTGAAGTTTGCATCGTTGGAGCGCTACGAATGTTTTTTTTTTTAACATTTTATTTTCCGTATTTTCATTATTATGGAAGACCTTTTTTTTTATAAATTTATATTGTAGATCGCTAAATAAATATCTTTAAAAATGGTTGAAGAATATTTGTAAGCACAATCTACCAAAGGAAATTAAAGGAATTCAGTAATACTAATTTCCCTTGCATTTCAACAATGCAAACATCCTCATATGACTTGACCGTACTTGAAATTCAACCCTTTTGTCATTGTATTTTGAGTATAAAACGATCAATGATTTTGCTTCCTTTCACCTTCTTTGGAGAGAAGTTCTCGGGTGTCTCGTATTTTTTGGTTGGACAAATATATCAATGCGCTGGCTTGTGCAGAGTTAGAGATTAAAAGGGGACGGCGTTAGGGTCGGCATTCGATACAGTTGCTATGAGCGATAAGTGGAATGTTTTTAACTTTGGTTTCAGATGTCTCGAGTTAGAAACGATAAAGGTCGCTCAAATAAGCAGTTAGATATTACAGTCCTTTTGATTTACGGTGAAATTCAATGCGTTCTTTAAAAAAAAAAGGCATTCGAGCGAGGATTAACTTAAGCTAGAATAAAAAAAAAGAAAAGAAAAAACGAAAAACTATTAGTTGTACAACTTTGCTTCCGCCGTTTTTCGATAGACGACTGCAGCGGTAAGTGCTGGTCGAAATAGTCAGATCAAAAATGTCACACAGTAAGCTTGAACAGCTTTTAACATAACGACAGCACCACATTAGTGAATTTGTGTTTGCGTCGTAAATTTATTCTCGATCGAAGATGTCAGTTTTCGAGCCAAATTGTAGTCATTTGCGGGAAGTTTTGATTTTCTGCTTCCATTTGAAGAAAACTGCGGCTAAGGCGCATCAAATGCTCTCAAGTACTTACGGTGAGTCTGCTCTTAGTGAAAGAACACGTCGTGAGTGGTTTCAACGCTTTAAGAACGGTGATTTTGACGTCGAGGACCGGCATGGCGGTGAAAGAGTTTTTCGAGGTATAATCGTTTTTACGAGATGGTATCCGGCAATTGCAAAAAAGATGGGGAAAAGTAGTAGCTAGCGACGGACACTACTTTGAATCATGAATAGGTAAACACTTTTTAAGAATAAAGTCTCAAATTTTGGAAAAAAACGGCGGGAGCAAAGTTGTACACGTAATAATAGAAAAGGACAAAGAAAAAGTTGACAAATGTGTTTCGCGTTTGTGAAATCGGGACAAGCTTGAGGCCCAAAAACAGGTGGGCTTCCAATATTTTTTTCCGATTGATATATTGGGATGATAAGGTCGGAATTTTACACACAATATATAGTCTTGCCGAGTATGAATTTTTTTTAAATTGTAAAATATTGATAAACAATGAAGTTATTATTACTTAAATTAAGTGCCTCTTAATGAAATATGAAAAATATTACTTCTAGTATAATAATAAAACTTTTGTATGACCAGATATTTTTCTGAAACTTTGAACGTTACAAAAATGTCAAGCTGTAAAATAAAATGTTGATCTCCGAAAAAAAACAACTTTAATCATTTGTCATTAACAATTGGATAAGCATATATTTTTTTTAATCCGGTCATACGATTGAAAATGTCATAAGTTATATGCACTGTCCGAATTTGAAGTGAATCGGACTAATAGATTTTGCGACTAGACTTACAGCGTTTCGTGAAATATAGTTGCGAGTAAAACGCAAAAAAGGAAGTCTGGGCAGCGGGGCGATTCGCCGTAGTGCAGTAAGCGATCTGACCCTTCACAAAAGTCGTCATAAATCAGTAAATTTTTTATATTTTCACAAACTCTTTGTTTTTAATTAAAGTTAAGACCTTAGACTATAAAACTATGCAACAAAAAACATCAGATTTTCAAAACTTTACGCTTATGCAGACCCCTTAATCAAATTCGAATTTTAGTATCTTGTTTCGTATTTTGCAAACTTCTGCTACCCGTATGTAATTTCACTTGAAATGAAGCAAACAAAAACCAGTTCATCGAAATTTTAATCGTGGACAAGAAAAAAAAAAGTTGTTTTTTTTGCATTCGATCGCGCCTCTCGTTATCGCGTGTTGCCCGAGTGGGTTGAAGCTCTTATCTCGATATACATGTGAGTCACAAACTCCAGTTTCAATGGCACGTTTAAACCGCATGCTGAAAAAATGGATAGAATGGCATACGTGAAATGTGGCTGACGATGATGACGTGAAATGAAAATACGTGGCTTTGTTATTAGTTAATTTTTTTTTCGTAGTTACATTACGACGATATTTCCTAATGATTGCGACAGAAAAAAAAAATACAAAGATAATCTTGGAACAAGAGAAATATAAGTTAAACGTCCGGTTCACACTGCAAGGGTACGGGCGTAGGACACGAGGTCTTGTAGGACTTATGCACGACCTAGATTTACTCTCCGTAAAACGTGACAATGCCGGCCGGTTAATGTAAAAATATATGCATGTGTCTGGAAGTCCGTGTATAAAACTGCCTTTGAACAGACTTTGACTAATGGCGATAAGAAAAGGTGGAGTTTATATTCCGTTGTTGTGCAATGAATTTTCAAAAAAGCGTATATTATTTAGCATATCTATAATGATTTAGCATATAAACAGTTTCGCGACTGACTGACATATAGACAACGCACAGCCTAAACCGCTGAAGATAGAAACATGAAATTTGGATAATATCTTACTTAGAAGGTTCAAGGGCGTAGAGGTGCACTAAGGAAGGATCAGCTTCTCGCATGATCAACTATATGTGGGCTGCTCTAGATTATCGAGTGCCCAAAACTTAAATGTGCTTGCTGAAGACCATAAATGGAACAATGTTGTCTACAGAACTATATTGCAAAGTCGTAGAGTTCTGTAGATAACAATGAAATTGTTGATACTGCAGTTGAAGGCTGTCATTTCTATACTAGTATTTAATTTACCCGTATGGAAATTGAGTTCGGGCTTTGATCGGGCCCATCTTAATTTTCCCTAACTTTATTAAGGCCCTAGTCTGGAAGCCGCACATGGGCCATCAGTGGCCGGTCATATTTGCTACCGAGGGCCATTGAAGGTAAAATAACCAGGGCCTTTAAAATTGCCTCAATGGTGTCTCATAAAAATTATTGCAGCCATATGCGTACGTGCATGTGTATGCACTGTGAAAAAGAAATGTGTTATTTCACGTTTTGACACGTTTGATCCCGCGTTGTTCCAATGAACGAACTTCATGCGTGTTGGTTCAAGGCATCACAGCTTGTTTACTAAACGCATAATTTTATTATTATATTTAATCGATCTCGATAATTATTATGCCACAAATTCTTTAGTCAAGCAATTTATACTGATATGCCCCTGTAATAGCAAGGTCTGGTAGTATTGGGGAAATCGCTACTAGGGAATCTACAACTACACCCCTTAAAGGCCTTTACTTGGTCTCCGTACTTAGACCATGGTTTTAGTCAACCTACCTACCCTACCATTCCCTAATAGGGGCCCGGTCCGGGTCCTTTTTCAGAAAACCCTACCATGGAATCCACAAACAATCCCTTGAAGGCCCCGAATTGTATTAGAGATGCCCTGCCAATTTTCCGCACGGGACATTACCAACCCTTCCCTCAGTTGGCTAGTCTACCACCGTGCCTGAGAAATATGACACTATCTTCTTTCTTTATTTCTTAGTTTTTTCCCTTTTTGTTTACCTCCTCTCTGGATCAAATCCTAACGTCCACGCGGACGAATTCGCTGGGCAAAGAGCTAGTATATTATATGTTATTATTTAATCGTAATAACAACCACAAATATTATCATCATCATTGTTTTTGTTGTTGTGCAACCAGTTGTACAAATCTTGACGCATAGCCGGCATCTATGAGAACCCTACGGACGTATTTCAAAGAGCACTCTCTTATAGACTTATTACAGATTGGTTGGTGTGTTAAGTAACTAAATTGGCTTTATTGCTATTGTTTTCTGGACCCACGCGATTTCTGGAAATGTCGGTGCTTGGGATCATTCTTACGATGTGGTAGGTTTACAGAACTGCTTTTTGAGTTGTTCGCACTGCTGAATGGGGATATCGATGGTTTGCAAGACGTTGCGAAGCTGTTTTGGCATGATCTAGTTGATACGACCGTTTTGGCCGTATTCATCCTCCACAAATCCTTAATTAGCGTCGCCAATTCCAAGTATTTTAAGATCTTCGGCCGAGTAGTCTTCTCCGGGTTGTTAATCTTTGGAACTGTGATATCAATGAGAAGTATCGTCTTCGGCGGCTTGGCTATTAGGATTATCGCGTGTAAAAATGTGAGTCGGGAAAAAGTACTGCCCCTTATCTGCCTTTCGTAAATAATATCAGGCCATGTTCAGGCCTTCCAACGTGGATCAGGTTCGCCGTGTAACAGGTCTTGCATTAGACCAGGCCCTAACGCGCCGTTCCCGTTTTCGGGAACTGAACGGGAACTGGCCGGGAACTGAGGAGATAAGGGATCGGAAAATCGTCGCGAAATGGCGAGGAAGGTGATGATGTACTGACAGGGCCCTGCATGAGAACTAAACCAGCGGATGAATAGAGTAATGATCAGGTACTGAAAAAAGGGCTTTTAGCGATATATCTGAAGAAAATAATTAGTATCCAGTCATACTGTTACTTACTATTTCACAAGTATCACAAGATCATAAGCGAAAGTGCACGTCGTAGGCATATCACTTCTGTACGTGTTACAAAAACGGGTCGAAATTTTATCGTTGTATGATGATACCTTGGTTACGCGAAGTGCTTCGCTTGAAGCCACTTGGCGGATTGTTGACGGAATACATTCAGGTAATGTTTGCGAGGCTAGAACATTGATATTTCCTGACAAGACGACCTCGATTTAACAAATCACGAACCACCTGCGTTACTGTTTGTCTCATTTAATAATTTGGTTATTCGTTATGTTCAAACGAATACTTGTAATACCATTATTTATGATAAGCATTTTTATTCTCGTATATTATCATGGATGAAAAAAAATGCTTATAATTACAACAGATATATTAGTTTCATTCTAATCAATTATAAATATCTTTGATAGCGTAACAAGCATAGAAGCTTTACACAATTCTTAAAGCCGGGCCTCACTTTTCAGGAAATGTCAATGTTCTGGTTGGGTATACATTACGTGTAAGTGCACTTGCGCGCAATGTATTCCGACTGGAACATTGTAATTTTCAAATATAGAGTGTGAGCCGTAATCAACGATATTGTGATCTTCCGGGTCTGTTCTATGAAAGGGCCCGGTCAGGTGAATCAGATAAGGCAAGCCTGGTCAATCGCCGACACAAAGTAGGGAATGCCTGGTCACATTTCTGCATCGGTTTCTCCTGCTCTGCCAAGATATTACGGCTTTTCGCATAGTCATAGGTCTCCCCAACCAAGCAGGCAGGTGTGTCCTTCTCTTTTGGTAACATGTAGTCAACAGCTGGTCGGCTGTAACTACTTTTAGGCTTATATCAGGGTGCCGAATGATCTTCGTGAAGTAGGGGAAGGTGGGGCACAATGTGTCAACTTTTTTTAAACAAATTTTTGCTATTATCAAAGTAGTCTGATTAGAAAAAAAAGGTCATAACCGACTTTTATAGACCTTTGGGCGTACAATAAAGCTACTATTTTTTTTACAAAAAGATTGAGAATACCAAAATAATGGGATCGAAAAAAAATTGTGGATTGGCTCATTGTACCCCACGGTACAATGAGTCATTGCACCTATCTAACACATTGTACCCCACGGGTGGGGTACAATGTGTTAGATAGGTGGGTACTGTGTGTCAAGTACTGCGAAACATGGAGTACAGCAATATTGGGACCCGACTCACTGTGCCCCACAACTAGATAACACATTGTGCCTCACAACTCGATGACACATTGTACGCCACTAGTAGAATATTTGATTATTGATAAAAATAATTATGAATCAAACTACGAATGGAAAAATACAAGTCACAGAGTGCATTATAAATAATAACACTGTCGATCAGGACCGAAAACTCGAGCCGCTACAGAAAGTGAGCTTATATATGACGTTTTCCCGGCAAGCGAACATTTTTTTGTCCGAGCCTCAAATCAATTTTTCGGCTTTTAATAATTTTCTGTGAGCTGCTATCGACTTTCTTTTAGGTGTGACGAAGCCAAATGTAAATCATGGACCAACACAAAGAATTTCGGTTTTTTCGAGCTGGAGACCTCCGAGAAACCGCATGTGGCTCACAATACCCCGTGACACATTGTGTTCTCCCCTATTCCGCTAGTCTAGCCACTTGTAGCGGAAGTTGTGGCTGCGGTCAGCGCCTAGTTCCTTTCAATAATGTAACTTCTCGATGGCCTTGGCCAATTCTTCTTCTGTGATGCCATCGTATTTCACTGGCTGGTGTGAACCTATCTTCTCCTGTTCCGTCCGCATTCAATTCAATTGCGACCTATGATTGACTGGCGTTGACCAGATTGCTACTCAATGCCTGCTTAGATCTTGCGTTGTTGCAACTTGCGGTCTCTTTTTGTTTCTCGTTCCTGGTACTTAGCTAGCAGTAAAATAACTTCTCGTTTGAGTCTCTTCGCGCATGTGACGCCTGGTATCCCGCTATTCGTCCTGCGTAAACTGTCAACTTTTGCTCAAGTGTACCGAGGTACTACAACTTGTAGATTAACAGCGGTAGTTGTTTCACAAGGTTCTTCGAGGCTTTTTTCTTCTTGCGAAATTGCGTTATTCTTCACTAGATCCTGATTTTATGAGTTTTAATTAATTTATGAGTTTCAATTAATTTTAACGAGAATTGATGAGCCGGGGGGGGGGGGCAGGATGAGAGGGAGGATGGGGGAAATATGAATTGTAGCTATACATAGGTACAATGATTCCAATGTTTTCAAAAAAGTGTTTAATACAAGAACAAATTATTTAAAAAATTATAGAATGTAAAAAATGAAAAAATTTCAATGAAAATTAAGGCAGAACACCACTGTGACCCCCTGTTTTTTTGCCATTTTTCAAGAATTTTTTTTTGTGGGAAAAAAAAGAGATATTCGAAAAAATTTTTTTTGTTTTGTTCGTTGTTTATTGAAGATACATAAAAAAAAAATTCAAATTTTTCACGCCCCATGGTGACGCTGGTGAAGCTCCCGCGTCAGGTACTGTTGCCTCTGCAGTGGTTCGCGGCACGCAGCAGAACTCTCCTCAAAGTCGATCTGAAAAAAAATACCGAGTGTTTTCGTTAATAATATGATATTTTGAAGAGAAGTACATAGGGATTTGAAAAAATATTGATTTTTAAAAAATAGGCACGCTTTTGAAATTAAAGGACGATTTTCGAGCAAAATTTCTCGTCGAAAATAGGCTATAACTTTTTTTATTATTGAGATATCGAAAAAATCCTATGTACTTCTTTAGATAATCTAGTTTTATTGATGCAGTCCAAATTTGAAGTCGATCGGATAAAAATTGCTCGAGTTCTGCTGCGTGCCGCACTCAAAAAAGTGGTTTTGAGAAAAACGCGTTCAAAGTTTTAGGTTTGTTAATTTATGCGATAAATTGGAAAAAAAATTTTTTACCTTTAATCAGCGATGCCGGCACCATATGGCCGGCCTTCAAGAAGCAAATGATTGTCCCTAGCATCTTTTCTCGAACTTGTAGAGGCTCTTCTTGCCTCTTTTGCAGCGTCTGTGAGCGAGCGCTCCGCCAGCTCGATCCGCGCTGCGTCGGTTTCAACGCAAAAATTGAAACAATTTGGGCCGATAGTTATCCCCAACGTCTCCAAAACTTTCATGAGGCTTCCCAGGCCATCATTGAATAATAATACCGCGATATCAGCTGCGATATCGACGATTTTTTTGCTCCCGGACTGACACTTGGGGGCTATTGCCCAAACTGATTTGTTGTAGCTTTCGTTGTTGTTTTGCGTGAAGCCGCCCAAACAACGCTGCAGAAAATCGTCTCTGCTCAAATTTTCGAAGACTGGCGTAATTGCCTCCAATACTTCCTCAGGAAGAGGCGGCTGCGCGGGACCCCGAGCGTCACGGAGCGCTGCACCGCTCCACAAAATATTCAATATCTCCGAAAATAATTATTTTTTCGACCTGGGTCCAACGGCATCTTAATCTTAAATGTATTTTAGATTTTTCTAGATGGTTTTCAAAAAATCGATTTTTTGAAGCCGTCACAGTGGTGTTGTCCCTTAATTAAATCATAATCTCTTCTTTTTCTTTTGCAAAATTATCGACTTGTTAATTAATAAATTCCTTTAGATTTTTAAATATATACTTCCTGTGGACACTCATCATTGCTCGGCCATAGAGGCAACTGTCTATCTTAGTGCTCTTCAACCATATTTTTATTCTTCTTAAGCTGCTAAAGAATCGTTCCACAGTATTCACACGTTGTGTACGGTAGAGCAAAAAAATTTTTGAGCTGTTTTCGTTTTGGGAAAGAAGATATCCGTCTTTTTTAGGACATCAAGATAGGTTAAAAGTCTGAAATAATAAAATTACACAATAATATGGTAAGCGGTTAGGCAAGTACAGAGCGATCAAATATTCGCTACGCGGAAAATCCAGATTACGATTTTACCGCGCTATTTTCAAATGCCATCGTTTTTATGGCTTGCAGTCAAAGATCCAAATTTAAGATATGAAATAGTACGGGAATTCATTTCATTTTCATTCTCTTATGTATATTTTTTCGAATGTCTAAGGGGGGGGGGGGGGGGGGGGGGTGCGAGGGTGTGCCCTCCCTGCCCTCCCTTGACGATGCCCTTCGGCAGTTCGCTTCTCCTCTGCTCCAGTTCCATTACTGCACTTGTATTCCATTATCCTTGGCACCGTCATCGCTACCGTAAAGATTATTCGAATAATGCAGGACTGTGATGGACATATGCTCACTTTTCGCTATTATTATTATAAGTAGTATTGAAATATTAAAATATTATGTATTTATATTGTTTAAATATTTATTATTATTCGTATTCGCGATTTGACTGAGAATGTTGGGCCTCATCGTGGCCAATTTTCCGGCGTATGAATTTCGTTAAAATTTTTCCAAATATATAGAATTTCTTCATATTAATGCCATTGGTTTAATTGACTGATTTTTGAATTTTTTTGCGTTTCTCTTTACAAACATCGAAACCTAAACGCCGTGCAATTAATTGTGTTCTTTTTTTTTACAGCTATGTGGCCTGGCGATTCTCATCGTCGGCGTGATAATTCATTTGAAAGTGAAAAATGTCGCTGACATTCTCGCAGAAAATGTCTCGTTTCCGGCGATTGCCCTCATCGTCGTCGGGGCCATTATTTTTACGGTTGCCTTTTTCGGTTGTTGCGGCGCTATTCGCGAGAGTCACTGCATGATTGTCACGGTATGTAAAAAATAAAAAATAAACATTTCTGCACACCCACATACTTGTATACTTATGTATATATATTTGTTTTTTTTTGGCCATATCCAGTTTGCGATGCTTCTTCTTACCATTCTCGTGATCCAAGTCGCCATCGCGATTTTCGCATTCATCAAGTTGAAAGGCGTGGGCCAGGATGCGATCAGCGAATCTTACAAGAAAGCCTTTGATAACTACGACGCGAACAAGGACGACCGAGAAATCATCGATTGGACCCAATCCACGGTCAGTTGACGAAACTCAAACCACTGTCAGTTGACGAAATATATCGCCCAATTGCCTAACTTACCCGACTCCAGGGTTCGCCCACGAATTTGAGATTTCACGAAATATTTCATAATTTAATTTTGGTTAATGCTACTCAACATCATCTTGAGTGAAGCGAATAAAGAGTCGTGATAGTCGATCGTTCTTTATTTAAAAGCTCTGTATTTATTTTATATCAAAGCGAGTTTGGAAACAGACCTTTCCGATTTGCAGTTCGCGATAGGAATCGAAACCGATAAAAGTGTTTGGAAAAGCGGATATTATCGATTGTCGATCTCAATAAGCTTCGAATATAAAGATCGGTGCTATATCAATCTTCTGCTTTTGATGTACGAAAGTAATTGAAAGAAATCAAGCTCGATTATGAAAAATCTGTGTCTCGATCCTTATTATGCGAGCGATCGATTTTTGCAAGCACAGAACAAAATTGGTCTAATTTATTAAATGGTGAATGGAACTGTTTTAAATACCCGTACAATCGTTGATAGCGATCAATCCACGAAAGAGCTATACATTTTGCGTTAAATTATTTTGTAGCATTTTTTTCTCTGTATTTTTCGTAACTTTCTAACAAATGTTGATTAGAAATAATGAAACACCTATGATCGAAATAAATACTTAGAATATTGGAATTTCTAGAATAATGGAGATGAAAAATCTAAAGTAATTCAGCTTATTATAGGCGTAGAGGCATAATAATATAGAGGAATATATTTTTGGCGTATAGTTGCACTTCGCCGTTACTTGCTAAAACGTTTCAAAAAAGCTGTTGAAAAAGATGCGAGCCCTGCTTGGGGCTCGTCGAGCTTGCGGGCCATCAGGCTCTGAAGCCCTGAGTATAACCCTTGTGCCCGCCCCCCCCCCCCCCTTGAACGCGGCCCTGAAATTTATTGGTATGATGAATAATGACACATATCTTTGTACACAGCTCGAGTGTTGTGGCGTGAATAGTTATTACGACTGGTC
Organism: Ophion ventricosus; assembly: GCA_963932345.1. Lineage (NCBI taxonomy): Eukaryota > Metazoa > Arthropoda > Insecta > Hymenoptera > Ichneumonidae > Ophion > Ophion ventricosus. The sequence continues at coordinate 4,996,129 of OZ010715.1, read as the reverse complement.
TTCGAAACCAATACCGTGGAGTTGTTGCCCCCACGAGAAAGCGGATGACAAGACGCCATGCGCTGTTTCTAATTCTTACGGTGATGGTTGTCTAAAGAAGACGGTCGAGTTCTTGGACGACGCTGGAAAGTTGTTGGGAGGCGTTGCCATCGGAATTGCTGTGATTGAGGTAATGTTTCTGTTCTTTTTTTTCGTATACCGCTAAGACTGGTATATTTACGTACTCACATCAGCCCTTAAGGGTATTGGGGGTTTATTTACCAAGGTTATAATGGGAAACGTGTTTTCTATGTAGTTCAATACATACTCATAAAATGGCTCCATCAGGAAAAGAGACATAAAAAATAGAGTCTGATAATGGTTAAAGCAAATGAAACTGTTGAGTAAAGCTGAAGAACAGAGTAGTTAATGAAGAGCTGGTCTCATAAATGGTGAAGGGTATCGCGCGCCAATGTGGTTTTAAGGTAGTAGTCTCGCCAAGGCGTTTTTCTATAGATTTTTAAATTTACTTTATGGACTCATTCAGGACACTATTAAGTGATTGCCTGCCAAATTTCAAAAGGATTCACCGTTGTGTATTCGAGATATAGGCAATCAAAGATTGCACGGTTTTACACGTGTTCTTATGGGGAACAGTGGAAAATTTCACATTTCACGCAATAACTTCGAAATTTTTCTGCAGATAAAGAAAAAATTATCAATTACAGAGGAAGATATGACAAAGTGGGCAAAAAAAATCATGAATTTTCACCATCTAGTTTCAGAGATATAGCGATTTTAATTAAGCAATGTCTAGCGACGCTAGCGCCACGAAGCGACTGGAGGAGATTAGAACTAGATTATAGTCGTGTGTTCATATTCGTATACGCAGAGTATCTACATATTAGTAGCCGGAATGTATAGTCCGATACAAAAGTGGGGATTTGGTAAACATTATATTAGGCGTTTTCATCATTACTTTATACACGGAGAGAATTAAAAAGTAATTTTTGTCGTGAATTTCACGGTAAAAATTACCGTGATATATTTCAATGTCGTGACAAGTGAGAAAAGCATAATAATTCGTATGCGACAAGTTTTTTTTAACTCACGTTACAGAAAATTTCAAATACGTAGCTAAAATTTTATTATACAAGAAGGGTAGCGCGCACGATAATTTTTACCCAGAGCACAATACATTTTCCTATAACACTCATTAAATTTTCTAATAAATCTTAAAATAACTGTTATAAAGACAATACTTTTTTATACACATTTTTGAAAGGCATAAAATAATAAAACGCACAGGAAAATTTCGCTGATATTATATATTTTTTAAATTTAAGTTTTGCGTATTTTGTTACACATGAAAATTTACTAGAAAATCTGGTAAAATTTTCTATCTGAAGAAGAAATTTTATTTTATTTTCGTGAAAATCTGTGTTTTACTCAGTAATAATAAGCGAAATTTCAGGGTTGTCATCTGGTTACCGTTACTGCACGGTAATTTTAAACATTTAATTCTCTCCGTGTAAGTTTTCACATCCCAATCAGATGTACAACCTACATTATGAGGATATTTAGCAATATTTCGAAGCTTTCGTCGATTGAGCGGAGAATAAACTTTTAAACGTGACTGTGGCGAGACTACCACCTTGAAAGGAATCATTCATTTTCTCAGGTTCAACTTCTGAAAACCACGTAAAATAAGGTGCAGGGCAATCTTTTTCTATACCAAAGCGGTTCAGGAAAAAGGATTATCATTTTCACGTTAACGTCGCTCAAAAAACGGACAATGTTTTAATAAAATTATAGCTATGATCTTAGCATGGTATTTCTACCAGTTTAAGGAGTTTCAATACCGTTCCTTGACTACAACAGTGGGGATGAAAATACAACCAGTTTTCGGCAGGCTGCCAACTTCTTATGACAACATTTCACGTAAAAATTATTTTTGGGCAATTTCCAACTCATAATATTGTTGAAAAATATGATTAAGCCGGAAAATAATATTAATCGTTATTATTGCAATAAAATATAAATATATTGCAATTTTTATTCGAGAAAAAATAACCTTTGTAAGATAAGATAAGAAAAGAGGAGAACATAGTTCAACGTTTTGGAAGAGTTTTTGATTCGACAAAGTCGAGAAAACGTAAAAAATGTTGAGCGGACGAATAACATTTTATTATTATGTTTGTTGCGTTTATAATAAAATAACATTTTATTATGAAGTTCAAATGCCGTAATACTATGTACGATTTAAACATCCGCCGATGTTGAAATACCCACCAGTTAATGCTTGACAGCGAGTGGCTCACTCGACGGAGCTAGTTTGACGCGGTGCCGCCACGTTTAACCTACAAATTTCGTTGATGTCCGAAGACAAACCATTCGAGCCTAAATTCACATAGTTTTTTCGAGTATTATTAATAAACGAAGTAGAGAAACCACTTGATTATTTAACACGATATTCATAACACTATGATCACGGTTTGCTCAGGATAAAAAATTTGAATCTCGGTATTATTTTTGTCCTTAAGGAGGTTGGAACTGTCCAGTTGAGTCAAATGACGGTTTATGAGTTTTTTTTCTTCAATAAACCTCAAAAAATGCATGCGGGGTATAGATTTATTCCGTAGATGCCAAGTTTTAATAAAATATAATAATTAAACGAGAAAATTATGCATTTTTATACTTTGATGACGTAAAAAAAACTGTTATGTTACTAACAGCTTGACGAAGTATAACGTTATAGATGATTATTATGAAAGAGTCGTGATCTTTTATTAGATTAGAACGATTCAAATTATTTAAAAGATTTAAAAGATTCGTAATATTTTATCAAACCTTGATGGTTTTTACTAAATGTTCACAAAGGTTTAGTTTACGTTAATCCATTGTTAGAAATGATTTATCTTGATGCTAAATAGCCAAGAAAATTACCTCACTCGTAGCGTGAACGTCTTGCCCATCTAACTGCACGTAAAATTACATATTATTTTTTAGCTCTGATGTTTGGTGGTGAAAAAATTTCAAAAAATTCGTAAAGATTCAGCATAGTCTGGACAGTAACATATATATATATATTTTTAAATCTTGGATTGGGTGTAACGTCCCAACCTCCTTGAAGCCCTATAACTGGTATTTACGAGGTGTCATGTATATTACCGAATGGATAAAGGGTCAACTTGAATATTAAAAATATCCCAAACTACGGTGTGAAAGTGATGTCTTTTGGGCCAGTTAATGGCCAAATTAATCTTAATTAATCTCTCCGTGATATGATTTTCAATCGTATATGAATATTTCGATTCTTGTGTCGAAACGCAATAATTCCAACCCAGTAAAATTAACGTACAAGTTGACACTACAATTTCATAATATTAGAATGATTGTCTGATATTCTGTTTTTTTTTGTTCCACAGTTCGTCGGTATAATCTTCGCTCTTTGTCTCGCCAACTCGATACGAAACGCGGAACGCAGAGGCTACAGGGTCTGAGATCCTTGTCCCTTAGGTTAAGTCGAAATACAAACATACGAAATACGTATTATTTTTCTATGACCTAGTGCTTGCGAAGTTCATCAATCGATTCGATTGTCCACATTTTATTTTCCAATTTTCATATTATGCCGAATTAAAAAAAAAGAAAAATACACAAAGATTGTCAGAAGGAAAAAAAAAGCGTATACTTTGCAACAATTAAACTTGTTAATCGAATATCGATAAGTTCGGACACAAAGTATATGGCTGCGGTGGTGAAATCACTCTACGTACCTTGTCTTCGGAATTTCAATGTTTTTCTCCGTTTATTATAATTATTATATTATCAATGCTAGGTTGTTACGATATATATAGAGAGATATATATATATATATATATATATATATATATATATATATATACATACACGCACATATAAATATATTTGATTGAAGACTTTTCACGTTTTAATAAAACCGTTATTCGATCCAGCGAAAAGGAAAAGCCTTTTCCATTTTTTCATACCTGCCGTGCCTGAAAAACAAACAAGAGGGAAGAAAAGGTTGGAGAAATTATCAGCTTGTATATATATATATATATATATATATATATATATATATATATATATATATATATATCGTCGTTATTTATTAAGTTCGAAGAGAAGATATATAACTTACATCTGTGTCGTGTGTCTACTATGATACAATACTATTTACAATTTGTTCGATTCTTTCATTTATATTCTTTCACATTTCTTTTTGCTTTTCGCGTCTTCTTTACGCTTGTTCGTAATTTTCCATTCGACCAACTGTCGATAGAACGATTAATGATTAATCTCCTCACTGCGGGCGCGGTCCCAACGATGAAAGGAGTTATCCAGCAAAGAAAGCTTAGCCGTGTTAAATAAAATCGTGTACTACCCCGCACCCCTCCCTCATCCGCAAAAAAAAGAAATTCATTACATGAATTTCACTTTTCGAAGTCAGATCCGCCATTTCAATGAATCGACATTGGATTTTTACTTGAACGAAATAAAAGATTCAAGATACATATATAAGAAACAAAATGTCTCTTGAAGTCTGGAAAAGTTTTCCGCCACGCCGACGATCGTCGAGAATTTGTTTTCATCTACTGTGGGATTTTGCGATAATTGACGATATGACGTTTTTCCATCTCGATTTTTGCAATATTCCTTTGGAAATCGACCCCCTGTAATGATTGACTGGGCTTTTGCGACTTGGGATACCGCAGTAAGAGGAATTTTTACACACACACACAGACACACACACACACACACACACAAGTCCGAAGTACATAGGGAGCTTGGGTTTCGCGTTGCATTCTCAGCTCACAAAGTAATACATTTTCGATAAACCTCGGAATGATCATTCTTGAATTCGCGATAATTATTAAGATAATCCGCGCGATATCTCATCGTTATTAGGTATTTCTTTATCGATGGCTCATCGATATTTATTTCTTCGTGATGATTATTCAGATCTTTTTAACTCGTTATCGGGCGTGTCCCTTTCTTCAACTTCGTCTACGGAGAATGAAATACAGGGTGTCCAATAGGAAGTTGCTAAAACTAAATAAGTGTCTCTTCCCTCCATGAATTCAATAGGGGTCCCTTTTTCTAAGGCGCATACCTGAGGCCCCGCAGTTTTATTCCAGCCGTGGTTGAAGCAAGTACGCGCGCGTCAAAATGAGTGAGCTCACCACGGAAGAAAAAGTATATCTTATTGAGTGCTTCTTCTCGAGGGGAAAAATTTATAGTAATGCGTATAGAGGGTTTCGTACTAAGTTTGGAACTCATAGAGTTGCCAGCGAAAACACTCTGAAAAGGTAAGAATTTAATATTTATTCATATTCATCTATCACACAACTTGTGTTTCAATTCAATTAAACTGCATTGAAGTAATTTTACGTTAATTTTTGTAGGATAATCGATAACTTCGTGGAGTATGGTACACTCCAGGACCGTAGACACGAGTTGCCAGGTCCATCTGTTACGGTGACTACACCAGAGACGGCATGGGCAGCGATTTCAGTAAAAGGAATTTATTTGCAATTCTTGGAATCTACGGTAACAGGAGAGAGTTACAAACAGCTTTTGGAAACGAAATTCTTCCCTTATGCAAAAAAGAGGGGACTGGTTAAAAATGTTTACTTCATGCAAGATGGAGCGACACCGCACCGGGCTCATGAGGTGTTTGACGCTATTCATCGCGTATATGGGACTCGAGTAATCGGTCTGGGGTACCCTAAATTTGCTCAAGGCGGACTAGAATGGCCTCCGTACTCACCGGACCTGAACCCTTGTGATTTTTTTTTGTGAGGTTACATTAAAGATCATTGTTACGCTAAAAACCCCAGCACAGTAGAAGAACTGATCGCGGCCATCCAGGAAGTGGTTCGCGGCATTACGAACGATATGTTGGACACAGTTTTTCACAGTTTTCAAAAGAGATTTGATTTTTGTGCACAATCTAACGGTTCGCACTTCGAAAATATCTATCATTAATCACTGTACTTTTTCGTTATTTTTATAAGATGTAATAAATTGACATAAAAAATATTTTACTGGGTTTTATTTATGTGCGTTTGAAACTGCAGAGTTTCCTCTATTTAAAGCAATTTGGCTTTTCTGATTCTGTGGACGAGTTTTGAAATGACAGCCGATTAGTTTCAGCAACTTCCTATTGGACACCCTGTATATATTCGAAAACAAATACACACCGAGTGAGTCAAGAGCAATTAAACTCTCGAAAACTCCTATAATTATTTGTTTTAGAAGAAAAAAAGAAATTACAAAGATTTGTCAAGATCTGCATTCTTGGTTCTTTTTTTTTTTAAGGAGACATCAATCTGATTTCAACTGCAACTTGTTTTAATGAAAACTCAAGTGTTCCATTTCTAATGACTCACCCGGTATTTGAATGTTTATTTATTTATATGTGTGTGTGTGTGTGTGTGTGTGTGTGCGTGTGTGTGTGTGTGTGTGTGTTATCTCGAGACTGGCGAAGGACGAAAAGATATAACCGCGGAAAAAAAACCGAAAAACTTGATCACCCTTGATCAAATTTGCAGGCATTCATTTTTTCGTGTGTGTGTGTCTGGGTGCGGTGAGAATATATAAAATTTTCACGTGAAAATGATGACCAAAACAAATGAAGCTGTTCAATGTACGGAGGGTCCGGTCACTTTCACCTCATCGACCGATATATCATTATATTAATGGATTCGTTCGATCGACGACTGGGTGTGGTAAGAACATATATATAATAATAATAATAAATAAGTTGCAAATCATTGATCAGGCGCTTCATCGTCAAATCATAATTCAAAAACAAAGAATTTCGATATCTTCATTTTTCTCGTCGCTTTCACGTTTTCCTTCTCTCTACTAAGCTCAATCGTCGTTTCTTCAGGAAGAACAAATAGGTGAGTTACTCTATTCTTTACGCTATAAACTATTCACAGTGTGTGCGTGCGTGTGCGCGCGTGTGTGTGTGTGTGTGTGTGTGTGTGTGTGTGTGTGTGTGTGTGTGTGTGCGTGCGTGTGTGTGTGTGTGTGTGTGTGTGTGTCCGTCCCTTATTATTGGCGTTCACTTATTCGATTGTTTTTTATTTTCACATCTGCCCACTTTTGTTTTTCTTAACATTATTCTTTACGCGTATTCATTTCGCCCGTTTTAATTTTATTTTGCTATTTTTGTGTTGTGTAGTCTTATGGAAGATGTTCAGAGGGGCGAGACTCGCATGAATTCGGTGGATGGAGTTTGTACGTGTAGGTCGTCATCAACGGAGTCTCCGGAGGAAGTCGAGAGGATCATCGCCCCGGTCGTGGGCACGCTCGCCTCGTAAATGGTGATATCGTCGAGGAAGTCGAACGAGGCGACGGCCTCTCTCTCTTTGTCGCCATAACGGACGAAAAAATCGTCGCCCCGGCCGATGATCGAAGGCCTCGAGGATGCCGACCACGCCGATGGGATCCGGAGGACTCGATGGGCCTGGGCAGCCGTGGCTGGAGAAACCAAGCGAAGCCGGTCAACATCCCGGACCTTAGACCTCACTTGATCTTCTCTCTCCCTCTTTTCTTTTTTTCTCACACGTATTTTCCCCTTTTAATTTTTATCATTCTCTCTCTCTCTCTCTCTCTCTCTCTCTCTCTCTCTCTCTCTCTTCTCTCTCTCGCTCCCTCTTCCTCTTTCTAGCCTTTCGCACCTTTTCCCCCAGCTCTAGGAGCGGTGTAGATCGGCTTAGCAACCCCCCCCCCCCCCCCCCCCTTGTTTCTATATTTTTATGGACTTATTACGTAAATATACATATATTTATATATATGTATCAGCTAGCATTGACCCCCATATGCAATTCGTAGATGAGACTTTGAAAAATGGCGGGGCATTCAAAGTAGCGTTACAACAGCGTGGAAAAGGAGCTAAACATTGTTTTTCTTGTTTGAGTTGTCGAAAATTCGTTGCACAGCGAATTTTGCGTGTAAAAAATAACAAAAACGATCGATTCAGTGTACACCAAATGTTAAATATTTGTAACGCCATTTTTGTGTCCATGATTTCCCCAAGCGTGTGAAATTTGGTGCTGCTGTATGTGCTCTTAAATGCTTGGTGAAGGGAATTTAAAACGCTATTCTAGGGGTACAGCTGATCGTTAGTCACATAGCAATGAATTTTGCACTCGGGGGTTTCTATACAATATAATTTTATGGAGAAATTGTTGAAGGAGGAGTCACTTGACTTACTGTACAAATATTTTTCGGGATTTCGCATTTTTTTTACGTCCCTTTTTCTCGGCTCGTTACTCGTATACTTGCATATTTTGTATTACGTGGAATCGTGCGGCACGTTCAGAGACGTCCAAAAGAATTAACGTCCGCCGGCAAAGTGACTGAGTCATTACGTGTCTCGATTTAATAAAATAATTTTTTTTTTATTCTCGCAACTATTGAATGAACTTTGGTTCAGGAACTGCAGTTATCCAAGGAGGGCCGAGCGTTTTTTACCAAATGATTTCAGAGTACCTATTTTTTTAACGTACATATTATTCGCCTTACCTATATTCAATAAAAAAAAAAAACAAAAGACATGCGTCCGATAAAAATGTTAATATATCGAAGTTTTTAAAGTCCCGCTACATCTTGTCCGGAGAAGAAAAAAAATTCACGTTATCACACGTGGCCCCTAGACTTTGTTTATCGAGAACTAAATATATATTTAAATAAATATAAGAAATAAGACGCTCGAAAACTCCTATAAATATTGATTTCAACCAATTTCTAATGACTAACTATTCTAGTGTCCTTCCGTATCGACACATATGAAATACGAAATATTCCTTTAATTTAAAACAGTGGGAATCTCAATGTTAATTGGTAACATCTGTGAATTATTATCGTCGTTTTACCAATACAATTTTCGTGCTTCTGTTTCGGGTATTACAGCAATTACGTTACGAAAAACATTTTTACAAATACTTTTATCGATAAATCGTCCCTTTTATTGCTTCTTTACAATTTATACTTTTCAAGGGTTAATCAGAGTGTTGCGGTGACATTTACTTTGTGCTCTGGCTGTTAGTATATTGGGCGGCCAGTTGATTCCCGCGCGACCCGGGTAGTTAAATTTTGTACCCGAATTAAAAAAAAAAATTGCGGACGCGGTTTCTACCGCTTCCCCTACGGAGTTTCGACTCCGTGCTGTAATCTCCACACTGCGAGGGATATCGATTCCAGCTAACCTCATGATTTTACACGAGAAACTGTCCAAAGGTGTCTAGATCAATTAATACTTTTTTGTCTCCCAAAAAACGGCGCAACGGACTTTGCCGAAACGTTGTAATATAACTTTTATTCGACGAATCTGAGGCTGAAAAAAATCCGTGTTCTTAACCTTATCGGTAAAACGCTCGAGCCTCCTTAAGGCGCAGTGCCACACGCCTCCGACCACTTCGAAATTTGGAAATAACTTTTTTGCCAAACGATACAACCAATTGGAATGAAATTTGTTGTGTGCGTGCAGGAAGCTTGCTCCGAGGGGATCGTTCTCGTCATTTTCTAAAACTTCGAAAAAAAATGTACACTTTGTGGTTACTGTGGGAGAGACTGTGAATTATTAACCATTGCATCGCATTTTCGGTAATTTGATGAGAACGATCCTCCGGACCGTGAAAAAGCACACATTTTAAGCTTTGTTTCACCTGTTTTCATGAATAAATGGCAGAGAAAAGTCTGAAACGTTTTATATAAATGTCGCAAAAATGTACCAATAAAGTTCAAAGTATTATCTACCGTTACGAAAATTTAGTTCATCTGTTTTCTCACTGGCGGCGCGCAGCTCGCATCGTTCCGTTTAAGACGACGGCCAAAGTCTATGTGAATAAATATATTTCATGCAATGTGTAATAGTTATGAAGTTTACGTTTTTATATAACGTTGTAAATTATGTAAATAAAATAAGATTTCAAGTATCGTGTGATTTAGGACTACATGAGTGATTACTACGCCATCAGTCGGTAGCGGTTCGGACCTAAAATCTGCGAGATCTGCACTACCAACGTAACGAGAGGCCGGGACGAAATTTTCTGGCGTGTGGCACATGGCCTTAGCTTAGAATTATTATATTTCGACTACTTTGTATTTGGCCCCCTAATTTTAAAAAAATGTCAAGCTTTGTACGGTCTCTTTGTCTGTTCCCCCTTCGGAACGCCGAGAATATATCATTGTACCCGTGTAGAAATTTGAGTAGGGAAAAAGTACTTTCCCTTATCTGCCTTCCCTAGATTAATATCAGGCCACGGCCAGACCTTCGATCGTGGAACCAGGTTCACCATGCAATCAGGCTAGGCCCCGAATCGTCGTTCCCTTTTTCGAGAACTGATCAGGAAAAGGTCGGAAAACAAGCGGGGAATGAACAGGGAAGTCATGGGGAATAGATCGAGAAATAAACGGGAGCTGACAAGGAACATGATGGTGTACTGACAAGGCTCTGCATGGAAAATAACTCGGCGATTAGACGGGAAAATGATCAGGTACTGGAACGGCTTTTGGCAATATACCCAAGTAAAATAGATAGTATTAGATGGTATTGATACTTATTATTTCACAAGTATCACAAAATCATAAGCCTAATTGCGCCCTGTGAGCACAACACTTATGTACGGATGTACGATGGTAGTATGGTTACACGAAACGCTTCGCTTGAAGCCACCTGTCGGATTGTTGGGTACATACAATCAGGTCATGTCTTCCTGGCTAGAATATTGATATTTTCTGACAAGGCTTCAAAAACCAAGAAACACATGCTTTACTTTCTCGTCTCATTAAATAATTTGGTTTTTCGTCATGTTCCAATGAACGCTTATTCTGCCGTCATATGGAAGACGGCCGCATCTACAAAAAAAAAAACCGTGCCAGCGACGCCGCGATATTCATTAAGGAAAAATTATGCTTGAATTGTGATCTCAATAAACCTATGTTTCAATTCTTAATTTTGTTTTATTAAAATTAATGCTGTAATTAGCTTAATTGTGGTATTAACTAATTCAATTCGGGATTTCTACGTAGATGCCGCCTGTTAGATTGTATTGACATAGTGTTGGTTTAATCAAATGCAAATTCTAATAGCGGCAACTACGTTTTTTTCATCATAATTTCTTTAATTTCTATGTAACTGTTATATTTTTTTTTACAGTAAAACAAGAGTAGCCTATCCTATCAGTACAAAAAGTTATAGGTATTTGCATCCCAGAGCTATGAAATATTAAAACGTTACGTTTTGCTATTTATCTCAACACAACATCATCTGTAGGTGTCGCCTTCTTCCATATGATGGCAGTATTGTAATACCTTCCATATGCTGCCGTCATATGGAAGGTGGCATCTACAGATGATGTTTTGAGATAAATAGCAAAACGCCACTTATTGATATTTCATAGCTCTGGGATGCAAATACTCTTGTTTTACTGTAAACAAAAAAAATAATATTAATTTTATAGAAATTGAAGAAGTTATGATGAAAAAACTTAGTTGCTGCTATTAGAATTTTCATTTTAATGAGCTAACACTATGCCAATAATATCTAAAAGGCAGCATCTACGTAGAAATCTTGAATTTAATTAGTTTATACCACAGTTAAACTAATTACAGCATTAATTTCAACAAAACAAAATTAAGAATTGAAACATAGGTTTATTGAGATCACAAATCAAGAATAATTTTTCCTTAATCAATATCGCGGCGTCGCTGGCGCGGTTTTTTTTTTGTAGAGTTAAGGCCATGTGTCACACGTCCAGTTGGTAAAAATCCTACTGCCAAGTTTTCTCCTAGCCAGATCATATTTCGGGCAAAAGACGAGAAAGCCGTTGTTCGTAGTTTTAGAAATCATTGGGAATCTGCAAATCAGCTATCTCTCTCGCACCCATGGCCGCTCGGTCGGTGTGATACTTGGCCTTAAGCGAAGTTTCTGGCAAATTCTTCCAAAACCTCTTTTGGTTTTCAGCAAGAATTTTCCGTAGACTGCGGTGGATGTTTTCTTTTTTTGGTTTTGGAAAGCCGACTGGACCATTTTGCGCATCTGGTAATGGTGTACTGTCCGTTCTCATATTGGCGGTTTTCACGAAATTTAGATCCTTATATTCCTCATCGTCGTCATACGTTAATTTATATTTAAGTATGAATTCGCCCCGAATAGCATTTAAACACACAATTTTTGCGAGATGCGGACGATTCGGCTGCTGGAGCTTTAGGGAAAACGAATTGAAATGAGATGAGAAAAAAAATGACATGATCAATGCCGGATCTGCAATTATAGCGGAGGCGTTAAAGGGTGAAAAGGCGGCAACTACAAAAACAGAGAAAAAAGGCGGCATCTACACGTAGATGCCGCCTTTTAGCCTTCTATTCTACAGACGCTGCCTCTTTACTTTTTATCAAGTACGGAATGTTTGCAGAAGCCGCCATTTTCCCATACCGAAATCATAGTTCGAATGTAATTATCGCCTTGTTTGATATACAGAATTATGGGCAATTTTGTACTGATTCCAACGGTACCAAAAACGCATTTTCGATTTTTTGTTCTGGTTGATTTTTTCGATTTTTTTGTTGCCACTTTCTTCCATATGACAGCAGTATGGGTAAGAATTTTTATTCTCGTAGATTATCATTGGTGAAAGGAATGCTCGTATAGATGAATATAATTACAAAAGATGTATGAGTTTCGTCATAATCAATTATAAATATTTTTTATAGGGTAAAAAGCAAAGCAGCTTTGCACAGTTCTTAAAGTCAGGCTCCACCTTTCAGGAAATGTCAATGCTCTAGCCTGGTATACGTTACGTGAAAGTGTATTTGCTCGCGATGTATCTCGGCCAGGACATGGTAAATTTCAAACATAAAGTGTAAACCGTAAAAAAACGATTTTGCAATCTTCCCGGTCTGTTCCATGAGAGGGCCCGGTCAGGTGAATCAGACGAGGCAAGCCTGGCCAGGGCCCGACCCAAAGTAGGAAATATTCGATCACATTTCTGCACGGGTATACGCTTTTTTTTGTTCTGCTGCATCGTTTCAATTACCGCGCGCGAGTTCGTAATTCGTTAAATAAAAGTTCGATACACGACAACTTCACGAGCGAGAGCGTATTCTTTCAGAATTTCCGACGTGGCGCCAGTGTGCAATTTCGTATTGAAAGCTTTTTACCGCCATTGTGCCTTCACCGACCTTCCCCATTTACACTAAGCATATACTACAAGACAGTACAAAAATGATTACACTACTACCATAATTATAACAATAGCAACGATGATAGAGATATAAATACTGAGATGGACGACGTGTTCTTTTTTTTTTTTTTTGCTCGTCCTTCCTCGGCACTCGAAGATTTTTGTAGGTTAGGTGAAATCGTCTTTCGTTCGCGCGACTGGTTCCGCCAGGAAAAGACCCCGTGTGTGTGTAACGTTTTTGTTTGTTTTTTTTTTTCTCTCTAGTTTCCCACAGTCTTTTACAGAAACTGATCGTCACTAAGCCGAACTACGTAGCTTTTCTCGTGACAATCAAAGCACACCGTGTAGGCGCTACCATCTGAACAGAAAAATAAGGAAATATGCTATGTACAAAGATGTGTGAGCGAGACTGTATAGCGTGGTGAAATGCTTTCAATAATGTTTTTGTGTAATACGTTTTTTTTCGAGTTCTCGTGTGTGTGCGTGGGTGTCTGTATGTTATGTGCGTGTGCGTGTGCGTGTGTATAGCGAGGTTAGGTATCCCTTTTGTTTCTATTAGCAGGCACATTACGAGCGACTTGCAAAGCAGTGGCGAAAGCTTTGTGTTTTATTTTTTCGTGATTAGTTCAAACGGACCTGCAGAGAGGACAGTAACGATCGATGAGGTGACAAATGAAGCTATACCGATAGCACGTATATGTATGCACGATTGAAGTGAAGTTAGTAGTGTTAGATCGAGTCGAGCATAAGAAATACGCTAGCCTCATTTGTTGTTCCTTCGCTTCTCTTTTCGCTTCGGAATTTCTTGTCCTCGGTATTATTCAGCGCCATCTTTGTTTCCGCGTTTACAACCCGAAATTTTTCATTCAAAATTTTCCCACGCGCGTTCCTTTACGGTTCGGTCGTTTTTTTTTTTCAATTGCAATAACGACAAAAGAAAAGGAAGGAATTGTGTGTGTGTCTGTGTGTGTGTACGCTTATTCTCAACGTGTATGTGGTTCTCGCAAACCTTTCTTCTGGCGCCTGAAGCGATGAAGTCGATGCAGATGACGATAGTCTGGTGGCTCGTCTCCGGAATCGCTGCCCGCTGAACCGCTACTTGAAGTCGCTGATGAACTCTCGCTGCTTGCCAACATCACGTCCAGTAAATTTGCTCTAGCCTTATGACGAATTCGCAAAAGGAAGAAAAAGAAAAATAAACACACAACGGTTAGGACATTGTGTATGTCGATTGTCAGGGGCAACTTAACGCCTTCGTTGGCAGAGAGAATTCGACAATAAGTGCCGAAAATGGCAGGAACATTTTTTTATCCTGAAAACTTGTACTCTGAGGTTTTTGAGGGTGCTGATTACGAATCTGAACTCAAAATTCAGGAATTCACAATGACATACAAATATGGCGAATGAAAATACAAATAATACAGATTGATTTAGATGAAACTCGGTACTCATAGGTTGTAAAATTTTCAATTTCGGTCCGCCCTTCTAGCAAAGACATTTTGAATTTTCAAATTTAAAGTTCAGATTCGTAATAAGCGATCTCAAAAATCCCGGAGTACTAATTTTCATCTAAATCGAGTAAAGTTTTTGATTTTTGTCCGCCATATTGGCGCCGCCATTTTGAATTAAAAATTTTTGACTTCAAATTCGGATTCAGCGAGCCCAAAATCGCCCGAGTGAGGCTCCGATTTCAAATCAGAGCAAGTTAAATAGGGAAATAAAGGTTGACGCACTATTGCGTCAATGCCACACAGGGCACAGAATTATTTGACGCACTATTGCGTCAATGCCCACGAAGGGATTAAGGTGCCTTTTCAATTGTGCTATGATAGAGCATGGAAATTCCTGCGGCGTGTGCACAGTCTTATTTACAGGTCTGAAAACTCCGGCATTTTTGAGTGGTAAAAAGTGTCATCGTTAGTGAGGAAAAAATTTAGTTCCTGAACTATCCGTTAGAGACGCCTTTCCGTAGGGATCTTGTAGATATAGATATACAGTAATCACCGTAACAGCAATGGATAGGCTGCTCAAAATCTCTGTATCGTGTTACCGTGTTCCGTTGTGTCGTCAAAAGAAAGTAAACGGTCTGTCGAAATCAGAAATTGCCTAAAGTGTCCATCGTTCCGAACTGTTGGAAAGTTTTAAGAACGATAGTGGAAAGTGTTCAGTATTCAACACTATTATCGTGTGAATTGAACCCTAACTGTCCACGCTATTAATTAACAAGCTTGGCGGGGGGGGGGGGGGGGGGGGGGGTTTAAAAATCACAAACCATTGTCATTTTCACCATAGGATCAGTAGTACAAAAAATGAATCATTTTCCATTCATATCGCTCTTAAAAACGTTGTTTATTCCGAAAAATCTGCACCATTACACGGCTGTTCGGACTTTCTTTTGAATGGCTCACCCCAAGGTAGCAGCGCTTTGCGCAGCAGAAGCGAGAACCACCGTTTTGCCTCATTATCTGAAACACTCCCCACTCTACAAGTTTCCAGACCTGTATGTAAGACCGTGATCGTAAGAGACAATTGCTGCTGCAGCATCATCGCCACGAAGGAGTAGTAAGGAGACCGAACTCTGTATCCAAAATGTGGCAGCGATTTCTGTATGAAAATGAGACGATCCGCCGAAAGGAGTAGCCAAAAACTGCTGGATCATACGCAGTATGCTTTGTAGCTGTCCTTGCCCCTCTCACGGAAAGACGAGTGAGAGTATGACTTCTCGATTTGATTGGTGTTAGTCAAAGGCAAATTTGGGTTATGAAGTTTGAACAGATAACCACGAGCGTTATAAAAAAAAAAACGAGCTTTTGTGTGAACAGAAGGTATTTTCTGGCGATCCCCGGGTATAGAAACCCAAGTAACGTGTGGGCCATTCAAACTATTCACGTGCTTGTTACATTTTTCTCGTTATATTGCAATATCGCATGTGAATAGTGTATAAAAAAAGTCTTGGAGTTTTAGCAATGACAGTTCGTGTACCAGTTTGCAGTACAAAATACTGGGACGAAAGTAATACGGTAACCTTTAATAACTTGATTCCCATACATTTCATCTTTTGCTATTTATTCACTCTTTTCAAGCATACCCTTCCATACATTCTATTTCCCTCCGGTTTATTTTACTATTTACTTACTCATGATTCTTTACTTTAGAGTCTATCCAAGTTTATTCATGGATCTTCAAAAAATAATACAACTAAGTATTTCAATAATACTCATAATTTTCAGAACACATAATCTCATTAACTAATTTCACTGTTCAAATCCTACCGTTGCTCTCACTCGTACTTCCAGCGAGAAAGATAAGGACAGCAACTATGCATACTGCGCATGAGCCAGCCGTGTTGGGCTATTTCTTTCGGCGGATTGCCTCATTTTCATACAGAAATCGCTGCCACTTTTGAACCAAGGGCCCCACAAGAGTTTGGTCTCCTTACTATTTCTACGCGATCATCGCATATAAAACGGTACCTCGTATACAACGTTGGTCATTGGCGTAGCCGGTGGGGGGGGGGGGGGGCTGCCCCCACCTCGAAAGTCCGCCGGACCTAGGGTTGCCAACCGGCCGGTATTCCGCCGGCCCAGCCGGTAATTTTGGTCAAAGGCCGGCAGTCGTCATTTTTGGCACAAGGCCGGCAAAAATCAGTCGACCAGGAATTTTACTTTTTTTTTCAAATGACATCGATAAAAATTAGAAATAAAAATATTTTCAATGAGCAGTGGCAGTGAATGATGATTTTTTTTTCTCGACCCGTCTGTCACAGTCACAGCTTACAGCCACTTTTTACTGGCGCCATCTGCATGTAGCGCTATAAGGCTACAACTGCTACTAGTACAAGAGTACAAAACCCAAGTGTCCAGATGGCGTTGCAGTCATCGTGCCTATTGCTGTATTCACGTTATTTACATTCGTGAAAATTGTGACAAAGCATGGATAGCAGTTAGCAGTCTTTTAATATATTTATTAATATATTAACAATCTTCATTTATTACTTTATTACCCATCATTCCCACTAATCCATTGAAGGTAGTTCTATCGTGACATTCAAATCGAAACATTGTTTTTCAGTTTTTCTTACATACCAAATGGTTTGCGGGCTTAAGTTAATTGAGAAAAAATGTTGCAAATTGACTAAAGAACAACATACTCCAAATTCAAGATCATCCAAGATAATATGTACTTGCTGTATAATTACAGAAATTGCGAAAATTTGTTTCTTTAGACTTTTTTAAAAACTAAATAAAACTTCTTTGATGTTGCATACAAATGTATGTAAAGTTTTAGAAAGGTTCGCCGAGTAGAAGCGAAAATATTTATTGATGAAAATACAACCTTTAGCATGGGCTCTTATGAGAGACTACCGAAAATTGTGATTTTTACCAATAAATATCTGAGTTTTCGTTCAAAAATTCATTACAAACGTGCATATGACATCAAAGAAGATTTATCCAAATTTTCAACAAAATCTTAAGAAAACGATATAACGATAGAACTACCTTAATCTGTAATCCTTCAGGGCTATATAGACCCCCTTCCCCCACCTTTCCGACCGGCCGGCAAAACATATTCTGAATGTTGGCAACCCTAGCCGGACCCCCAGAAAAAAATCGATCCAAAATAATTAATGTAAAATAATCGACATTCGGCCGATTTGCAGAAAAAAATAGAAAAATGAGACTTATTTAATGAAGTACCTACTGAAAGTGAAGTTTGAAGACTGGTAACTGGATTAGAGAATGATGAGAAATGAGTTGATTATTTTTTGAGGTACTGCAAGAGTACCTCAAAGAGAATATTATGTGAAATAAAAAAAAAACAATGATTGTGATCAACACCAAATTTTGTCAGATCCCTCCTAGTTGGCCGCCCCCTCCCCCCACCCCAGAAAAAATGCAGGCTACGCCAATGGGGTTAATACGAGAATAGTAAAGTTAGAGATAAGTAACGGCTGCTGTCGCATTTTATAATACCTTTGGGTCGGTAAAGTCTATGTCACGTTCGACGTGAACCCAACCGGTTGGGCAACAGCAAGCCAGATCGAGCTTATCCAATACCGCCTGCGAATCTTGTTGGCTGGTAGCATTCTCTTCGCCCTTGCGGATCATGCGGTTTAATTCGTTTATGACGTCCTTGGAGGTTGCATGCTCGTGAAAGCTCAACATACGATCTCTACCCTCGATTAGCAGAGGTGCTCTTGCTGGGCTCACCTACAATGATATATCAATGGAAAACCAACTTCTTTTCATTTCGTACACTATTGATCCTCCGGAGCACACATACTTCCGGTTGATAGGATAGCGTGATCTCGAAAAAAAATCGTCATCCCCCAAAAGCGACACCGTGGCAAACGGGCCTGTATAAGATTGTCATTTTTTAAATACGATTTTTATAGCACAATTTTATAGCCAAAGGTCTTTATTTTTATTTGAAATAAAGATATTGAAAAAAATCGAAAAAACTGACCGAGTTATGGTGATTTTTGTGAAGGGATAGAGCGCTACAATGTGCTACGGCTAATCGCCCTGCTATGATTTACCTTTTTTCTTTTGCGTTTTTCTCGAAACTATTTTTTTTTAAACGATGCAAGGGTAATGATGTTGAAGTTTTTACATGGTTAAAATGCAACAAAAATTCTCCATGATTTTCTTAATTTCTTGGTTTTTATTATTGTCTATAATATTTTATCTGCAAGTTTTGGTCATGGACTGTTAATAAGAATGCTCAAAAATATTTCAGTTATTTTCTTAGCTTACGCGCGCCAAAAAAATACGCGGATACAAAAAATAATATATTTTCGTTGCGTCCTGACGATGCAAGCTTCGATACCATATCAGGCATATCTCCAAATCTATTTGTACGATTCACTTTGGGTGCGTTCGACTTGGACGCTTCCACGCTTACAGCGCTCACGCTTAATCGCGGTGCTATAGCTCATTCGTGCTGAATTCGGCGCGCTGGTTTTCAAATTATTGACGAGTTGTTTGAAATAATTAACAATAAAACCAATAGTGATCAAGATTACGATCTAACAGAAGATAGTAGCAATGAGGAGAGGAATTGGGAAAAATTTTCATAATTTTCGATATCTCCTTTAAAAGAAATCTCGCACGGCGGATCCAAAAGCATATTGAAGAGGTTATTTTTTTTAGAAATAGGACCCCAAATAAACTGAGAACAGTTTGCGTGAAGCTGTTAACCGTCATTTTTCAGAAATTCTGACGAAGAACTGGCAATCCGAGCAGCAATTTTCAAAAAGTTGTCTAAAAGTGTAACAAATGTCCGGCTGGAGGTTACTTTCAAGTTGAAAACCATCCAAAAAGATAACTGTTGGACACCTAATAACTTGTAGGTCACTTTCAAACGGGCATTTGGTACACTTTTAGAAAACTATTTGGAAATTGCTATCTGGGAAACCAATGTGTTCATTGTACTCACGAGACGTTCATTTCGAAGTAGCCATTTTAAAAAACTTGCCCAAGAGTCAGCTAAACGGGTATCAAACGTCCGTCCGAAGGTAATCTTGAAGTTAACAACCATCGAAAAAGATAACTGTTGGACACATGATAAATTATAAGTAACTTCCAAGCGGACATTTGGTACTCAATTAAACAACTTCTGGACAACTATGGCATAGATAATGACGTCACCCGTGACGTCATAAATGCTTCTGTAAGCGCGGACAGCGCTAAGCCGAAAGACGTGAACAATGCTCACTAATGCTGAAAGCGTGTGAGCGCCCAAGTCGAACGCATCCTTTAAATTTGGACACAGTATATAACATTTTCTATCGTATGACCGGATGACTTTTTTTACACGATTATCCATTTGTTAATAAGAAATGATTAAAGTCGCTTTTTTAGTCTAACATAGAACTTTTTGTGCTACAGCTTGGCATTTTTGTAATTTAACAAAATTTCAAAATGTATCCGGTTATACGAAAGTTTTATTCTCATATTAAAAATACATAATTTTTTTTTTACTTTGTGTCATACTAGTTGCCAGAGCCACCTACACCGATAGGACATGCAGCGACGGTGGGGCTTAGTTTAAATTATAGTAACTTCGTTATCAATATTTTTCAATAAAAAAAAAACAAACTCGGCCAATTATGTATGAATTGTGTGTAAAACCTGACCTCATCATCCCAATAGTCGAATTAGAAAAAAAATATTGAAAATCCACCAGTTTTTTTAGGCCCGAAGCTTATGCAGACCCGTTATTTGCTTACTTTACTAGAAACTCGCAGAACCTGATTACCTTTGGGGGACAAAAACTTTGAGAATCATGCTATTTTATCTTGTAGCCATAGCTGTTGGAGGTTTCAGTGACAAATGCAAAACTTACAACAGTGCTCGGTGTCGAGGAAGTCGCGGCTTCCTCGTCCTCTTCCGGTACCGCGACCAGTTCCGTGGCAACTCCAGCGCCGCTCCCGTAATTTACTCCAACCGTCGCGCTTGCGTTGCAATTAATCGGATTTATCAGTCTCTCATCCGCGATGGTTGATGCGCAGCCTAGATTACACAGCCGCTCTGGGCGATCGTTGGATGCGATTGGTGGATCGTATCCTCGATCAGTCGGAGATTCGTCGGTATGGTTCGTTTCGTTTGCCGTAGGTACCGCATCGTTGTTACCGTCCGGGACGCTATCTGGAACTAACGATACTAGGATGATAATTCCACTTAAGGAGGCTCCGTCACGAAAGGCCGGGTTGCATGGGCGCATGAGCAGGATTCTTTGAAAAAATTAATACGCATCTTTGTCATAATACCGTTGATTACAAATGTATTATTGGTAATTTTACACTGACAATGAGAGAAATGTCTGATATCTTCAATCATATTTCAAAATATTTCCCTAAGGGGACAATATTTTTGTTGTCCCCTCAGGGATAATATTATTATCCTTCCCGGGAAAAAAGTTCATATCTGAATACATCTGAATGTATCTGAATCATATCTGTAGAATCAGATATGATCAGACAAGAAAAATGGCCAGGTCTGATCATGTAGTGTCATGACAGATCATACATGGTCAGATATAAGCATACATGATCTGTATGCTTATATCTGACCATGTAAGAAAGTACAGAAAGGCGATAATACTTACAGTTATTTTATTTACTAGCGAAACTGTAAGTATTATCGCCTTTCTGTACTTCCTATGACCTTCAATGACCTTATGTTATAGGTCGTTGAACTCGTTTTAAACTCCTCTTTCATGATAAAGAAAAAAAAACATACCGATCCATTTAAAAAAATGGAGTTGACCTTCAAATGTCCGAAGTACCTCCACCTGCAAAAAAACTATTATCGCTATCGGATGGCCCCTTTCGTACTGTGCAATTTTATTTCAGAAAATATTTCTGTGAACCTTATAGTTTCGAAGATATCCAAGGTGCTAATAGTTATTGATTCACCCTGTATAATATAAAATGTCGAACGTTGAACGTTTTTCACCATGTAAATAACTTGGAGCCAAGGATGTTTTAGCGATAGTCGGTCGTGCCAATGGTAGAAACTGTAACTGTTGCCAAGTCTATCTCTATTATTTTTTCTTGAATAAAATTGTAACATATTCAATATTAATTGTAAAAATGATAACTATCAATATAATTTCTCTGCTTAGAAATATTTTAAAAATAATATGATTTGGATATTGCCCAATAATAGTTTATTTTCACATGAAGTGTTATTCGCAAAAAGTTGGCAGCTTGCCGAGAACTCATTGTATGTTCATCCCCACTCTTGCAGCCACGGAACGGCATCGAAACTCCTTACGGTTCCTTAGAAGCACTAGCAACTCTTGGAATTTCGTCATGTTCTTCTAACTCCCATAGCAAAGGGCCTTCCCTTCACCCTACGCATCCGCAATTTCTGGATCTACCTGCCATTATAAGAGTTTTCAGACCTGTCTGTATGAGCGTGATCTAGACCAACCTTCGATTGTGCCATGTTCGCCCGAGCTTTGGGGCAATTCCGCAAGATACAGCTGTTGCTCGGCGATGAATGAGAGCACGCTCTGAAGAGCTTGTTCTCGATCGGGTGGCGGCTTGCCACCCCTGGAAGACGTGCTGGCTAGGCTCTTTGTGCTCTCGAACTTGACGAGGCGATAAAAGTCACGGGTGAAGTCTGTGCCAATGGAGGGTGAATCGGGATCGTCGCTGCACCCGGAGAGGGCAGCGGACGATCTTTTGCTGGAATTTTCAATGACGCCCTCCTCGCTGCTCCACGAGGCACCGGGACTCGAGGCATAAGGCCAGGGCCCGGTCGAACGTGCGTCCATGAGTAGAGCCACGAGTTCACCACCGGTTCGATCGGCAAGATAACTTGCACCGTTCCACAGACACTCGTTCGCGTCTTCCTCTAGTTCGATAGGATTGTGCTCTTTGATTGCGGGTAGGGCCGGCGTTGTAGCCGTTCCGGTGTTTGTTCCTACTGAGTCCTGTTTCCAACCGTTGTTGTTGTTGGTTGATCCACCCTCGCTCTGGACATCCTCGCTCGATAGGGAAAAACTCCAGTCTTCAAGCTCCGCTCGGTCGTACTCCAACTCCAATAGGTCCCGATGTTGCTGAGCACTTCTGCTGTCGTCAAGCCTGCAACAGGGTTTAGGGCGTAGGGATGAGCGATGTTTTGGGAATTATCTGTGCTATGATAATCGATGCTATGATATTGAATCAATCTATAATGATTAATCGATTGTTCACAAAAAGTTTCGACGCATTCGTCTGGGTTTGATATCCTCCTGGAAAAGTAAACTTTATCTTCACAATACAATTAGCTACTGGCACGGTAATGGGCAACCCAAAAGTCATTAACTTAGCCATGGGCTGATTATATCCCGTGCGGAAATTGAGTTCAGGCTTTAATCGGGCCCATCTGAATTTTCCCTATCTTTATTGAGGTTCTAGTCTGAAAGCCTCAAATGGGCCATCAGTAGCCGGTCACACTTTGCTACCGAGGGCCATTGACGGCAAAATAACCAGGGCCTTTAAAATTGCCTCAACGGTGCATCATAAAAATGATTGCAGTCATATGCGTACGTGCGTGTGTATGCACTGTGAAAAAGAAATGTGTTATGTCAATACATTTGAGGCTTAGAATTCTATCGCATATTTGACACGTTTGATCCCGCGTAGTTCCAATGAACGCACTACATGCGTTCAAGGCACCACAGCTCGTCTACGAAAACCCATAGTTTTATTATTATATTTAATCTATCTCGATAATTATTATGCCACAAATTCTTTAGTCAAGCAATTTATACTGCTTTGCCCCTATAGAAGCAAAGTCTGGTAGTGTTGGGAAAATCGCTACTGGGGAATCTACAACTACACCCTTTAAAGGCCTTTACTTGGTCTCCGTACTTAGGTCATAGTTTGTTTGGGTTATAGGTCATAGGTCATAGTCAACCTACCTTACCTACGATTCCCTAATAGGGGCCTGATTCAGCTCTTTTATGGAAAACCCTACTATGGAATCCACAAATAATCCATTGAGGTCCCGCATTCTATTAGGTATACTCTACTAATTTTCCGCACGGGATGGTCGGATTTCAAGGTTCAAAGGAGCTGCTCAAACCAGGTGACAGCCATCACGGCTTAGCGCTATAAACACCAACTGCACAGGCAAAGGACCTAGACTGGTCATCTTGTTGCATGACAATGCCAGACTACACACAGAAAAAAGGACCAGAGATTCTTTAGGTTCATTGGGCTGGCAAGTTTTTCCACACCCGGCCTATATAGCAGACTTGGTTCCATCGAATTTTCACTTGTTCCGATCGCGGTAACATCATTTGGCTAATAGCCACTTCAAAAGTTTGATGAAGTAAAAATGTTCATTACCGACTTTATCGACTTGAAACCCCCATCGTTTTATCCACAAAGAATTCGCTATCTGCCTGACAGACGGGGGAAATGTGTGGAAGCAAACGAAGATTACTTTACCGATTAAAATGTGACTTGATTTTAAGTAAATAAATCATTATTTTGATGAAAAAAAGGCCGAGAACTTATTCGTACACCTAATACTTAACAGTGTCTAGCCTGTAGCTGCACTGACCATCGGTATTGGTTAAACTGCAAGTTTTGGGCCAATCTCTTCAATTGCAGTCAGCCGATAACATTCAACGATCGTCTCGATCTTGTGCTATTTACCGTTGCATAATTCATGGCCGAATTAAGTATTAGCTAAGGAAAAATGACAGTTCTGGGACAGTATCGCCTTTTGCAATACAATTGGCTATTGGTATACAGCTATCTATCAACCCTGGGCTGTCGTAATGCATTATATTACTACGTAACCGACGTAAACGATATTGAGCCAATCCTTGGATCTGGTAGCAAGTCAGATATCTGGCTGGTGACTCCAAATGAAGTGCGCTTTCTTTACCGATGTACGACTTGTATAACGAAAAGATTTCGGCCTCCTGTGGCATTTATTTATAATTTGTCGATACTTGTAAAATAAGAAGTGTCGGTATATCCTGACGTTTATTTTGCTTGTGGTTTCGCTTAACTCATAGGCTCTTCCCTCAGTACGTGCAACAATTTTTAGACTTAATTGAATTGCGATTTAAGGCAATTTATATCGATTCAACCAATGATGTGCAAGGTTTTTCTATTCTATCACTTCTTTTACCTAATTCTTTATTGATTGATTGATTGCTGATTCTTGACATTGAAAGAACATGACAGCTGTACTTGACTTTAGATCCAGAGTTGGGAAACAAATTGAGCAAATATCCGTTCAGTATTGGGGACAATGTGTGATCATCTCAAAACCAGCGCTGGTCTACCATAAAGTGCCATCCGTCGGACCCAAATTATTATTTTGGCGCTAGTCCCAGTGTTGCCCAGTTGTGTTGTAAGTGGCTGGTCGACTGTGAAGTGAAGGAGCATGATCCCCAAAAGCAGAGTACTCTCTTTGGGTTTGATAGTCTAGCAGCGCCTTTGAGCTAGTAGAAATTTGAAAAAATCGATTTTTTTTCATTTTCTTAAGGTTTATACGCTTAAGAATATGTCTTTGAAATGAAGTTTTTTAATTCCCACTATTTACAAACTTATAGCGATTTGAATACGGCCAGGGTGAGAGGCCGCACCGGAGCCAATCGAACAATCAGCTGATTCTAAAGAAACTAGAACGGCTCGCAGGGAAGAACGAGATTCAGAAAATCATCATTTCGAAGTTGAGGAAGGCACACTTTACGAGGTAGGAATGTCCGATTAATATAACGTAAGTATAACATGCAATTATACAACTTAGATAGTCGCGGTTGTCTGGATTTGGACTCAAACTTTAATCGCGTTTTTATCAAAACTATTTTTTTCAACCTGGTTAACATAAAATCTCGAGTTCTTTTTAACCTTGATTGACTTCAAATTTGGTCTGGACCTCCAGTATCTATTCCTATATCGGCCGTACCTCAGGCATTGCGAAATTATTATTATTACTATTTGAAAAAAAATGTAAACTTCAAAAATAGAGGGTGAACATTTTTTTAGTCTTTGGTACCTGCTATAATGACATTCTTATTGATCGAGAAAATTGTTTTTATTTCTGCATCAGGTGAGTGGGAGCTTTCGAATCATGTCAACTGCCTTTTCTTCTTTTTTACGACCATATTTAGAGGCCTATAATTTTTTCTATTTTTATTTTTTTCGCAGAATATTTTTTGTAAGTTCTTAAAATATCAATAAAAAGACTAAAAAATGGATACTAAAGATATTTTTTGTTTTATTTTTATCAAGCGTGAACAAACGCCGGAATTCTAGGCCTTTAAAAGTGACCAGGGCATTTGATTTTTAAGTTCGAACCGGCCAACTATACTGTTTGGGTATGACGAATCAGGCATCATCCTGGTCCATCAGGAAAGAAAGTGTTATTTCAACGTTTTCAAAGTGATTGAAATCGTAGATGCAGCCCGGCTGCGTAAACTTTGGAAGGCGATGGATCGCGTCGACCAAAGTAATGAACCGTACCTGAGCCATTGCTGAACGTACTCGGCATCCCATCCTTCCTCCTCGACGAGCAAAACCGAGGATCCGGCGCCTGGACTCGGCATGTTGTAAGGTGAAGCGGCAATATTAGCGGCCGTTGTCGTGAGTTTTAGATAGAGATGGCTGTCCGAGAAGCTGCGCATAACGTGTTGATACGGTAGTAAGTCTTTGGTTGGCGGATAACTGTGCCTCGGATTGATACCGAGTGTAAGATTGAGGGGTAAGAAGAGAACGTCCGGATCTCCGGTATCGAGAGCGACTAGACGAGCATCGGGCGATACGTCGGCCTCGGTCTCATCGGTTGCCTCCTTGAGGTCTTCAAGTCCGCGGGACGAAGGCTCCTGTCTTGCTCCTTCACCCTGAACATCCGAAGACATTGTCGAATAACCCTCGTCTCGATTACCGCTTTCGGGACTCTCACTTCCCTCCTCCTCTGAAGGCTTTTGACCTGCATAGTGGAAAATATAGTTACACTTCACGTGTTTGGTGCTTCATGCCCGATTCGTCATTGATAATACCGAGGGGGCGGTTTCTGCGGCATTTCGTAGCGGCCATAACGGGAATCTTGAGATTGAGCGAACGGGGCCTGGTGAGGGGTAGCCAGGATGAATCCAGTCCGAGTGCAGCAACTAGAGCACCAGGGCCAGCTTCGATGATGCCTTGTATCAATTCGGTTGGGCTTCCAGGATTGGCAGCCTGTGCGAGTAAGCCGGATAACGCGCGATTCTGGGCTTCAAGCTCTCTGATGCGTCTCTGAAGGCCACCGATCTCTTCTCTCAGACCCTGAATTCAGCACCCCCAAACGGCACAGTGAGATCGCGCCAATCGGGACATACGCAAACCGCGTTAGCGAATGAAGCGGGTGATCGCGTTCGAGAATTTGCATCGAGTTTTCAACGGATTGCCTCGAGAGGATACGGATGAAAAGGGAGAAGAGACGGAGTGACACGAAGCCGGGAGCATGATTTCTAATGGGTTTTTAACTAGCTTGGCGAATGAACCTTTTGAGAGAGAAGGGCTCGGACCACCTGGTTCGCAACGTCGTCCAGGCAACGCTCGTACTGTCGCCTCTGTGCGTCAGCGTCTCTCGCCAATGCCACGTGTTCAGTTTCCAGTGTCGCCAGACGGGCCACAAGGGCCGCGTGAACTTCCTCGGCGCACGCAGCCTCCAGTCCTCGCAATTGTCCTCTCATCGACTCGTTCTCCAATTGAAGCTTCGAAATTTGGGCCTGGCATTGATGGACTCGAGACTGCAAATCAACCAATCCCTTTGTTAATATTTTGCGTCCGAAATTGTTGTGTTCAACCGATTCAACGGATTAATAACTAGTGACTTTGTTCGGACACCATGGTTTAGATCGCGTCTAGAGCCATTTCGCAATGTCTCCAGTGTAGGAAGCAATAGAGCTTGCTATTTCTATTTCTTTTCACCGAAAATCAATAAATAATCAT
Organism: Ophion ventricosus; assembly: GCA_963932345.1. NCBI lineage: Eukaryota > Metazoa > Arthropoda > Insecta > Hymenoptera > Ichneumonidae > Ophion > Ophion ventricosus. The sequence goes on along the minus strand of OZ010715.1, from coordinate 4,968,475 downwards.
TCGAGATAGCTACCAACATGTAATTGCTTCTCACACTCCACAATCACGTGCATCCCTAGACCATGGCGAAGATATACTCTTTCCTTGTTTGTTAACTGCGCGCACTACCAAATACCCATGATTCCGTATCATAGGGTGTTCCGTGTCACGAGCTGTTTTCCTATTTTTTTCCGCTTTGCATGAGAGCGGTACTAAAAGCTCTCCGCTCAAACTTATGAACTGTTTTTCCAGAGAACCAGTAAAGTGACATAGTAGAGAGCCAAAATATCAAATTTTTATTGCTTTTCAGAAGAGAGCAAACTCGCGGACAACTAGATGAAAAATAATTCACTTTTGCATGCCCAAATCAAGACAACTGCTCTCCTGCTAAGTCATCTCGCTAAGAAAAACTCCATGTTCTAAAGAACAGAGTGCTGTCTCGCCGAAGTTTTCGACGTCGATACACTTTTTATAATACAGATCTTCCATTGAAGAGAGTGATTCGACAGTAGTATCGGACGTATATTATCGGACGTATATTATCGGACGTATATTATCGGACGTATACTATCGGACGTATATTATCGGACGTATATTATCGGACGTATATTATCGGACGTATTCTCAGTCCAGATCGAAAATTTTTACACGTCGTTAGGCTGTCCGAAATCGAGGTTTTCCACATAAGAGCACGATTCGGCAGAATCATCAAAGTTAAACTTATATTATTTTCATCATCTGCAAGGTGAATGAACAAATATTTCAATGTACCGTTCACCATTATTCCGCAACCGGGCTTTCCGTAGAAGCGTTTGTGCAATAATAATAAATGTTTTAACAATTGTATTGTCATGTTCACTCCGGGTCTTCCATAGAAGAGTGCGAGACATGTGCGTGTGTTAAGATAGTAGTCTCACCACAGTCACGTTGAACAGTTTATTCTCCGCCCAATCGAAGAAAGTTTCGAAATATTGTGAATATCCTTATAATGTAGGTTGTACATCTTATCGGGATGTAAAAACTTATAAAGTAATGATGAAAACGCCTAATATAATGTTTAGAGTTCCAAAAAATAACAACGCTCCATCCATCACCTAACCAACGATACTTTTGTATCAGACTATCCATTCCGGCTACTAATATGTAGATACTCTGCGTATACGGATATGCACACACTACTTTAGTCTAGCGAGAGCGGAGATCGCTGCAACGTCGCAATCCCAGCAAATTTTTGTCGTGATATTTGGCGCTAGCGTCGCTAGACATTGCTTAATTTAAATCGCTATATCTCTGAAACTAGACGGTCTAAATTCATCATTTTTTTACCCACTTTGTCATATGTTCCTCTGTAATTGAGAATTAAAAAAAAAACTGTAGAAAAGTTTCGAAGTTATTGCGTGAAATCTGAAATTTTCCACTGTTCCCCATAAGAACACGTGTAAAACTGTGCAATCTTTGATTGCCAATATCTCAAATACACAACGGTGAATCCTTTTGAAAATTTGCAGGTAATCACTTAATAGTGTCCTGAATGGTCCTCAAAATAAAAAAAAACCTATAGAAAAACGCCTTGGCGAGACTACTACCTTAAAAGAAATTGTCGTCGAAGATCGTTATACGAAATTGTGAACTTGCGACACCTCTCCAGACCGTCAAAGGTATTTAGAATATTATAGCATTTGCTCAAAATGAATGAATCTACTTTTTCTCGACCTTTAATTAAAGTATCGGATGACTCAAGATTTTAAAGTCCTTTATTTACGATTTCCCAAACCCATAAAAGAAACAGGATCTCTCGAGATCTCCCAGCAAACGATCCCACATAATTATTATCTCTAAGAGGATATTATGTACGATTTATAACTCCATAAATATATATACGAAAAAAAAAATATAAACTTTCTCATCGTCTTCGGACGTAACACGATTGACATTAGGAGTATTTATGAATTTACAAAAAAATGCTCGTCCAATAGAAGTTGTTTGATTGATTTGGACAACTCGACGGCAGTATGGAAGAACGTGCTATCTCAAATTGTGATAGAAGCACGTGCTATCTCAAATTGTGATAGAAGAACGTGCTATCTCAAATTATGAGAGAAGAACGTGCTATCTCAAATTGTGATAGAAGAACGTGCTATCTCAAATTGTGATAGAAGAACGTGCTATCTCAAATTATGAGAGAAGAACGTGCTATCTCAAATTGTGATAGAAGAACGTGCTATCTCAAATTGTGATAGAAGAACGTGCTATCTCATATTATGAGAGAAGAACGTGCTATCTCAAATTGTGATAGAAGAACGTGCTATCTCAAATTGTGATAGAAGAACGTGCTATCTCGATCAGTCAACATATTTTCATTGATACAGCACTGGTATTTGGGGCACCTCAGTATACCGAGGACTTTTTCTGTTAGGGTATTTAATTTTCTAATATGATTTAGCTCGATAATAGAAAAAAATTAAGATATGTTTGAATAAACGACTTTATTTTAAAATTCCATATAAATAAATATATTGATGATTAAAAAAAAGTTTCTAATATGATTTAGCTCGATAATAAAAATTAAGATATGTTTGAATAAAAAACTTTTTTTTAATCATCAATATATTTATTTATATTGATGATTAAAATAAAGTTACTGTAGGTTGTAAAAATTCCATATAAATAAATATATTGATGATTAAAAAAAACTTGTTTATTCAAACATATCTTAACTTTCTTCTATTATCGAGCTAAATCATATTAGAAAATTAAATAACCTAACAGAAAAAGTGCTCTGTATACTGAGGTGCCCCAAATACCAGTGCTGTATCAATGAAAATATGTTGACTGATCGAGATAGCACGTTCTTCTATCACAATTTGAGACAGCACGTTCTTCCATACTACCGTCGAACTGTCTTAAATCTGATTATCTGATTTGATTTCATTGATTGATAATGACAACAATAATAGTGAAGGCTGATTTTAAATTAAATAAAAAATCGAATAACAAGGAAATCAAGCGAATATGCGCTTTGAGGGGACCAAAGCTTTCTTATTGCTTTCTTCATTCAGCGTACCATCATTTTCCACTTTAGTACTCTCTGTGCTTGAGGCTTAATCATTTTCCCTTTTTTTTTGTTGCTATTTTTGGTGCTCTCCTTGGTGTTCTGTCGGGAAAAGCCGAGTCAAGGGGAATGCTTAATAACACTTCTCTCTCACTACCTCCCTCTCTCTTCCTTTCTGCCCTTCTCCTTATCGTTACATTAGCGTTATATTAGCGCAAGGGGCTTAACGTGAAAATTAGGAATGGCGCACGGTAGGAGAGCTGCCGGAGACAGGGGCGTTAATAGAGGGTGCGTGTGTCTGATTTATAGTATCGGGGGTCAGGCCAATGCTGGGTGAGTCCGCGCACGGAGCACCCAAAGCACGCCTGCTGAACGGAGAGTCAGCTTTTAAGCCCTCTTTCCCACTTTTCAAGTATCTCCAAGCAATATGCGCGTAAGCGAGAATGGACATTTTTAAAAACCCATGGAAGACACCCTTTATGCTTTCCGTTCTTTTTATGTTTATGGCCCACACTTGTCACTACACTTTGGCCAGTTTCTGAATTAAGGGATCATCACAAAGTGAAATTTTCAAAAAATAATTTTTTTTTTGCATTATCCGATAGTATAGACGGTTATAAACATGCTGTTCAATTTTTGGGGCGGAATTCGAATAATTTCGGTTGCTGCAGCCTTTCTTAGAGAAAGTGATTCGAGCAGTGGCTTGCGCACTCGAAACTTTAAATGCGGTTTTCTCGAAATGTCATTTTTCAAAACGGTACACTCTCAAAGTAATAGTTTTCAAGCTATCGGCTCAAATTTTGACACAACATTCTTCACGCCATTCTTTATCTTGCTATGGAAGCTTTTTTTTTTAATTTTCATATTTTTTAAAATGAAAAACTGTCGAAAAAATATGCTAAATTCAATACTTTTTTTTTTAACGCTGTCATTTTGTTAATTCTGATTTTAAAAACCTCCATAGCAAGATATCGGCATTCGTACTGATTAATATTTTTTTTTACAAATTTTGTAAAAAAATGATTAATCACCATGACTCCTTTTTTTCGAAGACATTTTCAACCGTCAAAAGAAATGTAAACTAAATAAAAATAAAGGTTTCAAAATTTATTTTCTGTTCTTCATGAGTGCATTGATTTGACATTTAAAAAATCGGACTGACGAGCGTATTTTAACCATCGAAAAAAAATCGCGAAAATCAGCTATTTTTCGACCGGTTGCACTGTGATGATCCCCTAAACTTTTTTCACCCTCTCTCTTCCGAGACCGCACAGCCACGTGTTTCCTGACGGATAGAACTGTAGAGAATCTGCGCCGGTGTAAAAGCCTATATTTTTGATGACGAGCAACATTACTTTGGTGTCCGCCTTAAATTTTGTTGAAACGTACGTATATGGTAGAGCATCAAAAACTATTAAACTACGTATCTTTTTTTAACGGCGAAAAAAGTTTTAAGGGCTGCTTTTTTAGTTGGAAGATTTTTGTTTTGCAGTTTGCAAGCAGCCCACCGATTTCAGTGAAATATAAACGAAAATTCTTTCAATGGAAAACGATGCGCAATCTACTATGGATATATTGAAAAATAAAAATTAACGGATAAACCTTCCCTTTCTTTTTCTGTCTCTCACTCCACCTTGAAAGGGGTGCATTAAATTGAACGTAACGGGTAACACCTCGAAACAGGGATACAATTAAAGTTTACGTATTTTTGCATTTTTTCCGGATAGAAAGCTCAAGGGGTAACTCATATTCCGTACACTTTCGACGAGTTTTAATGAAAATTGCGGGTTTGGGGGAAGTGAATGGTGCATTCGTATTCAGGGGGAAAAAAATCCATCGATATGGACTTGTAAAGAAATATTTAGAATCAAAATTTTTGTCCCTCTCGGCCATAAATTAGTGGCTTCACTGGATCGTCGATAATTTATTGTCGGTTTGGATTTGAAACTCTGCCTTGTTCGCATTCTCTCCGTAACAGTTTTCTCATGAAAATGCCGTTCGATTCATGGAGATCCGATGATTTTTCGATTTTTGGCAGAATTTGAAAGCCAGACCATCGATTTTTGCTAATTTTTTTCCTCTGTCTCTTTTTCGGCCATTTTTCAAGTAGACTTCCTGGGAAAACTATTTGAGATAACGGGATGGATCAAGCGACATACTCTAAGCCTAACAAAATCCTTTTCAAAATCCCTCTATTAAGTTTATGTAGGCTCAAATAGGGCTGATGCTGCGGCTGTTTGAAAATTTGGGTTTTTAGCGATTTTGGAAAAGTGGTCAAGTGAAGCGAATTTTTTTTTTCGACTTTTAAACGATTCGATGAATTAATTCGATGGGAAATTTACCACCGATTACGAATGTCACTGAGTTTTTGTCGAAAGCTCTAAATGACGCCAACTAAACACAAAAAGCGCGTTTTCATAGAGGTTGGACGCTTTTTAATAGAAATTGAGGCTTTTAGGAAATGAATGATAAATTCGTATTCGGGGATAAAAAAAACATCGATAGGGACTTATAAAAAAAAATATAAAAAATTCTGATTTGTATCGCATTTCGGCCAAAAATAAGTAACTTTCTTCAATCGCCGCTCACGTCTTCTTCGTTTCGATTTGAAATTTCACTCTACGCGCATTTTCCTCGCAATCATTTGCTTTGGGGTTTGTAGAAATATTTCGAATTAGCAGACACTTTTTAGAATTGCCTCGCTCATCTTCGGTGGACACGAGTTCAGTGGTTGATTGGTTTTTATAGCTCCAATTCGCTACGCTTCGATGTATACTAGCCCTTACATCCTCGATCTTGCTATCCGGCAAAAATTATCCGTTTATTTCAATTTAATGCACCCCTTTTAAACGTGGGGTGAGAGAAAGAAAGCTAAAGAGGTGGTTTGTTCCTTAATTTTCGTTGTTTTTTTTTCTTCAATGTACTCATAGTGGATTTCTGATCGTTTTGCATGAGAAGAATTTTCGTTTTTTTTTCACTGAAACCGGTGGACTACATGCGAGTGAATCTGCAAAATCAACCCTCGACACGCTCCACTGTAAGGGGTGGTTTCACCCTTTGAAAAAGCTTTTCTGCGGATGAAAAAAATTCGTATTTAATAGATTTTTGATGCTCTACCATGACATGAGTTTTTACACAATAGAAGGTGCACACCAAAGCGATGGTTCTTGTGAGTGGCGATTACGTTTATCATCAGAAACTCGGTGAAACTGCTTGTTTCAAAGCGACTGAGCGACTAAGCCCATCGAAAAGATGGCCCGAGCCAACACGATGCTTGACACGGAGATCGGTACACGATCGTCAAGGCTTAGAATTGCGGCTTTTCTCGTACGTGTTGCATGTGTTGAGTAAGACAGCAATAACTTCTTAAAATTTGATGCCGTTTAAGTGTTTGGAAATACACATCAAATGTGTTCGAATTCTCTATAATACCCATAAGTGCGTTGTTTTAAGTTGTGTACGGCAGTTACACGTGTCAATTACTTAAGGGGCGAGGGCTACTTGTAACGCCGAAAAAAACGCTTTTTTCGCGATTTTTTTTTACAGCTTTTATTATTTAGTGAAAAATATTTTTCCATATGAATAATCAATATTTCTAGTAGCTACAGTAAAATTTTCATTGAAAAATAATGATAAATAAGCGAGATGCAGTCGGTCTGCGAGGGGTCCAGAAAAAAAGGTGTTTCGCGGTGATCACTGCTGCTCATCACTGGATCATCTGAAACCAAAAAAATTAACGGGGATCATTAGTAAATCATATTGGGCCCAGGATGGACGAAGGGTTAATGAAAATTTCGAATTTTCACAGAATGGCGGATGTTCAAAGTAAAAACTTGTTTTTCGACCAAAATTTCACTCATATTTTCACTTATAAAAAAAAACTATTCACCGCCGATAAAAATCCTTCGTCCATCCAGGTGACAATTATGTACAGAATAAGTGATACAAATTTCAAAACGATCGGTCAAGCCGTTCTGGAGTAACAGTGACCATCGAATTTGAAAACGTGCTTTCGAGAAAAAACGCGTTTAAAGTTTTAAGTACAATTTACATGCAAATAAAAAAAATTATTTTTGGACTTACATTGAATCATCAATTCCGGCACCACAAAGTGACTCTTCCTTCGCCTTAGCAGTCACAGTAGAAGCGATTTTGAGCACAGTATGAAGCAACTTTGAGCACGATTTTGAGCGCAGTAGAAGCAACTTTGAGCACAGCTGCCTCGACACGAGGCGGCTGTGCTCAAAGTTGTATATCTTCATGAATAATGCTCCGATTCGTATAAAATTTTCAGAGAATACTTTAGAAATGCTGTACTTTGAGAAAAGGCAAAACGATTTTTTGAAAACGCTGACTAGCCCTCACCCCTTAAATTACACACCTTGCGTGTAACAAATAACACACATGGATTTGCAGTGAAGAAGTACCTTATCGTAATATATCTCTGGTGCATATATATTTCTCCTAAAGGAGGCTTTTCCGAGCAAAGTGTCGCGAGTACGTAGCAAGACTTGAATCGTCGAGGGGTTGTTTCGTTTTCTTCTACTTTTTTTTTCTACCGCTCTCTCGTGTCGTTTGGCGAACGACGACGATCGATAATAAGCGTGAATTCAACCCCATAGAGCAAATTCGAAGCCGATATATATACTATATCTATTTACTTGTGCGTACGCCTCGTCTATATAGATCTATATAGAAATACGCTCACCCATACAGCTATCGATGTATGCACGATGTATGGGCAATTCCAGGCCTCATCGGCCATTCACAATCACAGCGACCCTCGTATTTTTTTTTCACCTCCGATCTTCACTCATCGAAATTTTCGTTCATTCAACGAATATGCAATGACTAGGCTGAATAAATGAAGTAAAAAGCTTTTTCTTGTTATTTCCAACCACGAGGATCGAAATCTTCGAGAATTTTTGGCGCTAATCATTGACGTGGATAATGAGGTTAAAAAGTTTCCGAGATTTTGGCAAATCTTTGGTGAGTTTGCGACGATGTAATCGGGGGCAAAATGATAAACAGTAGAAAATTATACAGTTGCTGAGATTTTTTTTATCAAGGGTGATCCGTTCGAAATGCCTTGCATATAGCGCAATCCCTTCTGCAAAGCAGTTCCTGCAGACTACAAACCGTTAACTTCTCCCTGATTCTAGCACCCTCCCATCGATGCGACGAGTCTTTTAGGATGAAACCGACCGTGAACGAGAGATAACGTCCATCCTTCGGGCCAGGAGCCATTCTCCACAGTTCGAGATCTAACGAGGTTCATTAATATCACATTTATACACACGCACACACACATTTATACATCGAGACAGGACATCAGAACATCTGTCTGTTTTCAGACCAGCCTTGATTATTGAAAAAAATGAATTGTTGACTTTGAAGACTTTGGGGAAAGACATTATGTTAAGCAAGGGCACAGTAGGCTACTATGCGAACGCCATTCGCAGTTGCGTGTCTTCAAAATCACCTTTCCCTATTTATTTATATCTGTAGGCAGTCCTCGGGTTACGTCGTTTCGACTTAAGGTAGTAGTCTTGCCACAGTCACGTTGAAAAGTTTATTTTCCGTTCAATCGATGAAAGCTTCGAAATATTGCAGAAATATCCGTATAATGTAAGGTTGTACGTCTCGTCGGGATGTAAAAACTTATAAAGTAAAGATGAAAATGTCTAATATAATGTTTACCTAACCCTCACTTTTGTATCAGACTATCCATTCCGGCTACTAATACGTAGATATTCTGCGTATACGGATATGAACAGTACTGTAATCTAGTTCTAGTCTGCTCCAGTCGCTTCGTGGCGCGAGCGTCGCTAGACATTGCTCTAATTGAGATTTTGTTTTAAATCTGTAGAAAAGTTTCGAAGTTATTGCGTGAAATGTGAAATTTTCCACTGCTCCCCATAAGAACACGTGGAAAACCGTGCATTCTTTAATTGCCAATATCTCGAATACACAACGGTGAATCCTTTTGAAATTTTGCAGGTAATGACTTAATAGTGTCCCTACTGGGTCCTCAAAATAAGTTTTATTATTTTTTTTTTGTTTGAAGTTTTACTTGCATACCCTTTTCGGCTTTTTACAAGGCTCCACTGTTGTGTACACCGTTCCACTGTTGTATTCCCCTACCCCCCCCCCCCCCCCCCCCCCTTGCGGCCGCAGCCGACTTCCCCCTCTGTATCGTATTCACCATGACATGTCTGTCATGGGCATACGGAAACTGCGGAAAACCTATAGCGATACAGCCGGTCCCAAGTTCGCCTTCCAGTCACGGAACTAGTCGCCTTTTGCCGAGAAAATGTCGAAGAAAAACATTTCATGACGAAAGTAACAAGACTGGGTTTCGAACCCGCGACCTCCCGATCCGCTGGCCAGTTCGCTAACCACTAGACCAACGCACCGGGTTGTCCTCAAAATAAGTTAAAAAAATCAATAGAAAAATGCCTTGGCGAGACTACTACCTCAAGCCGTTTGGAGTTACGTCGAGTAACATTTTGATACCATTTTTCAAGAATTGAATTTTTCAATTGAAAATTCAATTTTTTCGGGTTGCGTCACAGTCAGGCCAAAAGCCTTTGCAAGTTTGCAGTATGCGATGAATATTTTTGAGGAAAATGATCCAAATTTTGCAAGAAGTCTTAATGTTGATTAGAAAATTATTGCTCCCTATTAGTGTTATCGGGATATGTATGAAAAGAAGAAAAAAGAAGCCTAACAAATTCTAATTGATACATGTTTCATACCAAAAGTTTAATTTTTATTGTGCTTCTTGCATTTTTTTTTTGAATTTTGAATAATATGCCAATTACATATACGTATATATATATATATAAGGTGTAGTAAACAGAAATCCATTATTTTTGCATGAAATTGAAGGCTTTATTTAGCATAGTTAGAATGATCCGATTTAGGTCTAATATGCACCGTTTTGATCGATAACTTGTTGCCACTTTGAAGGTAATTTCATTATGCCTTTCTCATAGAAACCCTCGTTCGTCCCTATTGGCAAAAAACTGGGACAGTCGATTTTCACAAGCTTCTCTTGAGGTGAATTTTTCACCAGCAAAATCATTCACCATAGACAGGAACAGGTGGTAATCACTTGGTGCTAGATCCAGACAATAAGGTGGATGCATAAGAACCTCCCAACCAAGCTCCCGGAGCTTTTGGCGAGTCACTATCGATGTGTGTGGCCTGGCGTTGTCCTGATGGAACACAATTCCTCTCCTATTGGCCAAAGCTGGCCGCTTCTGGGCGATTGCTTCCTTCAGACGGTCCAATTGTTGACAGTACAGGTCCGAATTAAGAGTTTGGCCGTAGGGGAGCAGCTTATAGTAGATGATTCCCTGTCAATCCCACCAAACACACAGTAAAATCTTCCTGACCGTCAATGCTGGCTTGGCCACCGTTTGCGCCGGCTCACCGTGATTCGACCACGACCGTTTTCGCTTGACGTTGTCGTAAGTGACCCACTTTTCATCACCAGTCACCATCCGCTTTAGAAATGGGTCGATTTTGTTGCAATTCAGCAGCGATTCGCAGATGGAAATTTGGTCCATGAGGTTTTTTTGCGTTAACTCGTGTGGCACCCATACATCGAGCTTCTTTTTGTATCCAGCCTTATTCAAATGGTTCCAAACGGTTTTTTGTGCAATATTTAGCTCCTGGGTAATCGAAACAGTGCTTACACGACGGTCGGACTCGACGATTTCCATTATTTTATCGACATTTTCGACAATTGGCCTTCCAGAGCGTGGTGCATCTTTGACATCAAAATTACCGGAACGGAATCGACGAAACCAAAATTGCGCGTGATTGGCTGTTACAGTATCAGGACCATAAACGCTATTCACATTTTCAGCCGCCTGGCTGGCGTTTTCGCCTTTATCGAAGAAAAACTGTAAAATATGGCGTATTTTCACTTTGCTGGTGGCCATCTTTGACGCGCGCTCAACAAATATTGAGTCAAGCAATCACAAAACTGTCTGAAATGTTTATTTTAGTACGAAATCTTATCTTTCTAATGCCGTATAGCGTAATCCGATCGCACTTATACGACGCGAGGATCAGATTACTAAAGCCATCTATTGCAAAAATAATGGATTTCTTTTTACTACACCTAATATATATATATAATGAAGTGCATAATACCAAAAATACATTATTACCAAATTCGTAATAAATATATATGCATGTATACTTTTTCTTTACTAGCTTCCGTCCGCGGCTTCGACCGCATGAAATTTGGCCCATAGAAACTTCATAAACAGTTGCATCCCTTATGAGAGTTTATTTTAAAAAATCCTACAATATGCGTTTTATTAATTGTTTTGAAGAATATGTATATCTAGTTTCAAAATGATACACGCAAGGACTACAATTTTCCAGACAAACTTTTACATCCCATTTTTTTCCACTTAGGGATTGACTTTTGGAAAACCCAATGTTAATGCATCTTCCTTATGAAGAACATATCGTTCAAATGTTATGTTTTTATCTTCAGCGGTTCAGGCTGTGCGTTGTCTATATGTCAGTCAGTCAGTCACTCACACAACTGTTTTATATTTTACCATACAAACTTTGCTACCCCTTTTTTCCCTGAAGGATTGGATTTCCACGAACGCTGAAATTTCATTAATTCGGTCTAAGCGCAATTATACAGAGTTTCAAGTAAATTTGACCCGATTTTTTTTTTATGTTTTACACAAACCTGTTAACCCCCTTTCACCCCTTAGGGGTTGAATTTATAAAAACGCTGAAATACGTCTTTCATTGTGTCAAGAAGCACGAATATCAAATTTCAAGTAACTCCGACCATATTTAAAAAAAATTCCATACAAACTTTGCCACCCCTTTTTCTCTCCTTAATGGTTGAATATCACAAATTCCTTTCCTAGTGGGTGTTTATATCATAAAAGGAAACTACTATCCAAATTTCACGTTTCTATCTTCAGTGGCTTGGACCGTGCGTTGATTTGTTAGTCAGTCGATCAGCCAGGACATGTCCTTTTATATATATAGAGAGAAGAATAGAAAATAGATACAAACTTTGCCAATCCCTTTTTCATCTTAGGGATTGAATTTCTCGAAACGTTGAAATACATATTTCATTAATTGTGTCAAGAAGCACGAATACCAAATTTCAAGTAAATCCGACTAAATCTAAAAAAAATTCATTTAAACTTTGCCACCCCTTTTCTCTTCTTAAGGGTTGAATATCACAAATTCCTTTCTTAGCGGTTGTTTACATCATAAAAGGAAAATACTGTCCAAATTTTACGTTTCTATCTTAAGTGGTTCGGGCTGTGCGTTGATCTGTCAGTCAGTCAGTCAGGATATATCGTTTTATTGATATAGATAGTTAAACATGATGATATGATGTATTGGGTCTATGCATAAATCCGTAGCGAAAATTGAGTAAATTTCAAATGCAAAATATTTACAAAAAATCGATTTTTAACAACTATATATGTTTCATTATGTTCAATGACTTTCTGCTATCTCTCCACGAGCTTTATTATCCCTCTTTCATAGAAGACCAGAGATCTTTGGGCAAAGAAGTCTTCGAAGTGGCTTTTGAGGGCATCCAGGGATCTGAAGGTTATACTATTCAAAAAGTAGCGCCCGAAACAAGTGATAATCTGAGGGTATGAGGCCTGGACTATACGTTGGGTGCACTAAAATATCTCACCCGAGCCGCAATAACTTTTACCGGGTCATCAGAGAAACGTGTGGTCTAGCTTTGTCCTGGTGGAACACTACGCGCTTTTTGTTCGTCAATTCGGGCCGCTTCTGATCGACTGCTCGCTTTAGTCTGGCTAGCTGTGAGCAATACTTGATCGAATCAATCGTTCTGTTGGGTGGCGCAGCTCATAATAGACGATTTCTTTCCAATTCCACCAGATACAGAGCATGACCTTCTCCGGGTATAATTCAGTCTTTGCGACCGTCTAAGCAGCCGCCCCTCGACTGACATTGTTGTAGACAATCCACTGTTCATCGCCAGTAATCATTCGCTTAAAAAATGCTTCGTTTTGATGTGCGTTTGAGCAGCAAATCGCAAGCTCAAATTCGGTCCATTAAATTCTTTTCCCTCAGTTCGTGCGGCACCTAAACATCAAGCTTCCGTAAATGTCTAGGAACAGATATTTGGCCAATGTTGAGGTTACGTCTGACTTCTGTTGTCGTCGAAATCCGGTCGGAGTCGATTAAAGCATTGATTTTATCGACATCAGTGGTGACAGGCCGACCGGAGCGAGAGCATCTTGGCGATCAAAATCTCGACAACGAAATTTTGCAAACCACTTGCGACACACACGTTCGCTTGCGGCATTCTTTTCGTACACGGCGCATATCTTTTTGTGAGTTTGCGACGCGTTTTTGCCTTTTCGGCAATAAAAACGCGAAATGCCTCGGAAATACAAGTTTTTTGCTTCCAGGTTAAAAAAAAAATGTTAAATTTTCTATACGTCCGGATCTCTATGGATATATTTTCAAAATGTCGGCACAAGTTTTAGCTTTCACTTAATGTATGACACTTCATATGGTTGACCCATGTGCGAGCGTAGAAACAATTGCGAACGACATCTGTCGGAATTTCGCTACGGAATTATGCAAAGACCCAATGAAATGCAGTTTCATTAATTATATTAAAAGTCGATGTGGAACCTTACTCAATCATTTTATATGCAAATATATGAAAATGTTGTTTCAACTTGCGTCGTTTCAATTTACGTCGGATATTTCGAGAACCTGACATACGGTAAGTACGAGGATTGCCTCTATGCAGACACACTATTTCGTAAGCACGAAACAAAGGCACGTGTTCCGTTAGAAAATGTTTTGATGGACCAACGTCAGCAGTACGAGCATTTTGACCACGCGACTTTTTTTTACGTATACGTGACTCCTTGGTATCACTTTCTTCTTTTATAGCATTATTTTAATTATTTTTGCAGTACCAATACATTTTTTTTTCAATTACTCGTACTAAATGGCCAAATTTATGTTCCGCTTCGATCGTTTTTCGACGTGATCGGGTTCTACTGCTAAAAAAGTACTGCTAAAGGCTATACTGCTAAAACTGTACTGCTAAACGGGCTCTACTGCTAAAAGCTCCACTGGTAAAACTGTACTGCTAAAAGGCTCCACTGCTAAAAGCTGTACTGCTAAATGGACTCTACTGCTAAAACTGGACTGCTAAAAGTGAAAATGTGATGGATGTATGAGAATGTGAAAAAGTGAAAATGTGAAAAATGTGAAAATGTGAAAAATGCGAAAATGTGAAAAATGCGAAAATGTGAAAAATGTGAAAATGTGAAAAATGCGAAAATGTGAAAAATGCGAAAATGTGAAAAATGTGAAAATTGTGATCACCATCCCACCATTTGGAAGTTCATCGAGGGAATCCAGACTGAGCAATCTCGCGCCAAGACTCGCCTTATTCAGGATGGTGCAGGTGGCTCTCAGCCTGCTGGACAACAGAAGGGCGCAAATGCTCGCGCGAACCAGCGCCTTCAGACTACCTTGGCAGTAGCTGAAGATACCTCTGAATTCAGTGCTGAGGAATGGGTTCACCTTCTTCTCAACTTGTCATCTAACATTCACTACTAATTTTCATGTCATTTTCCCTTTGTTTTCAATGTTCTATTAACTTTTCAATAATTTTCAATGATTTCCAATAAAACTTTTCAAAAACATACCCTTTTGCGTTTTAGCAGTTGAGACTCTTTAGCAGTGCTGCTTTTAGCACTAGAGTCTATTTAGCAGTCCACTTTTAGCACTAGAGCTTTTAGCAGTACAATTTTACCAGTAGAGCTTTTAGCAGTACAGTTTTAGCAGTCGAGCCCGTTTAGCAGTAGAATTTTAGTAGTAGAATTTTTAGCAGTTCTTTTTTACCAGTAGAGCAGTAGAGCCTTTTTCGATGATGTCAATTCTCAAGAAAAAGAGTACGAGAAAAAGAAACGAGTACGAGATGATTTGTTCTCGACTCACATATATGTACATGACAAATCAACGATAAATGTACTTTGCGTTGGAGATCGGCGGGCAGAATAAGGGATTGGAAGAAATCGGGAGAATATGACGATAATAATGATGGTAACCGTCGGACGCACATATAGACGTAGTCAGCATCAACGTGCTCCTTGCGGTATCCCTCTCGTTTGGGACCATCGCTCGAAGGGATGATGAGAATGGGGGTGTCTTTATATATATATGACGTCCACAGACGAATCAGCGATATTTTTTCCTTTTCGCGGCTACCATTCCCCTTTACCCCACCCCCACTTTTTTTTCTTCAGCGATCATTTTTCTCACCAGTGCTCCACACTATTTATTTCGCTCTTATTCGGCTTTTAGTACCTCGTAAGAAAGTGTAAGAGTCGCTCGTTCCTGTTTTAGCTGATCCGCCCTTTGCTTGTGCTGCAGCAACCCTCGTGACGATTCCTCCATTCTGCTGGAACGACACAAAAAGGAAAGAGATCACAGATTAGTTCATTATGCCCTATAGCTTTAAATCGCGTTAAAAACGGAGGAATTATTAAAATACGACGATTGACATATTGTTTAGAAATTTGCTGAAAAAAGGAAAACGCGATTACTCGGATACTTGATTATGTTGGTTTATATTTGTATTTGGTTTGAGGTAATCCTTTCACAAACCCGAATTTTCAAAAATTGAATGATTTTTGTCTACTATTAAGTAAAAATACATCACAGTATACTGGTAAAATTAATCATCTCCTACTGTACTCCTCGATTAATAGATCCGAGTAAAGGGAGAAACACTTTATCCTTTATCCTTAAACATTTTCCTTTCGCGAACCGGAATATTTAGCAGCAAATTGATTTTTGTCGAGAATTAAGTAAATATATAGGGTGGATCAATAACTATTAGCACCTTGGATATCTTCGAAACTATAAGGTTCATAGAAATATTTGCTGAAATGAAATTGCACAGTACGAAAGGGGCCATCCGATAGCGATAATAGTTTTTTTTTGCAGGTGGAGGTACTTCGGACATTTGAAGGTCAACTCCATTTTTTTAAATGGATCGGTATGTTTTTTTTTCTGTATCATGAAAGAGGAGCTTAAAACGAGTTCAACGACCTATAACATAAGGTCATTGAAGGTCATAGAAAGTACAGAAAGGCGATCTTTGAAACAGTGTTTATTTTCAGTGAAGTAAACCGTAAGTATTATCGCTTTTCTGTACTTTCTGTACCTGTCTAAGAAATGTGTAAACGTACATAATAACGTACGCATTGATATTGATGGTCGTCATTTCGAACACTTACTATAAACGTAGTAATTTTATTCACTACCGAAACTGTAAGTATTATCGCCTTTCTGTACTTTCTATGACCTTCAAGAACCTTATGTTATAGGTCGTTGAACTCGTTTTAAGCTCCTCTATCATGATACAGAAAAAAAACATACCGATACATTTAAAAAAATGGAGTTGACCTTCAAATGTCCGAAGTACCTCCACCTGCAAAAAAACTATTATCGCTATCGGATGGCCCCTTTCGTACTGTGCAATTTCATTTCAGCAAATATTTCTGTGAACCTTATAGTTTCGAAGATATCCAAGGTGCTAATAGTTATTGATCCACCCTGTATATTCCAGTATACTGGTAAAATTTCAAGCCAAGTTACCGAACTATTAACAAAAAAATTACGACTTAATTTTTTTTTATTAAAATGACGGCTTAAAAAATTAAGACTTTAAACTTCAATTCTAATTAAAAGTACGACTTTAAAACTAAATTTTTATTAAAATTACGACTCTAAAACTAATTTTTTTTTTTTAATTACGACTTCAAAGATCGTTTAATTTATGCAGCACTTTATGGAGATTAAATGCTGGCCAAATTTCTATCTGATAATTTACATACTAAATATCTCTAGATTTCTGATATAAACTGCTCTAAGCATGTGAGCATTCTGAAGATTCTGTAAAAACAGGGGATCACCGAATGTTTAAAGAAAAGATTAATGATAGAATTTAGAAAAATGTCTAAAGCTACACGGAGAGAATTAAATGCTAAAAATTACCATGCAGTAACGGTAACCAGATGACAACCCTGAAACTTCGCTTATTATTACTGAGTAAAACACAGATTTTCACGAAAATAAAATAAAATTTCTTCTTCGGATAGAAAATTTTACCAGATTTTCTAGTAAATTTTCATGTGTAACAAAATACACAAAACCTAAATTCAAAAAATATATAATATCAGCGAAATTTTACTGTGCATTTTATTATTTTATGCCTTTCAAAAATGTCTATAAAAAAGTATCGTCTTTATAACAGTTATTTTAAGATTTATTATAAAATTTAATGAGTGTTATAGGAAAATGTATTGTGCTCTCGGTAAAAATTATCGTGCGCGCTACCCTTCTTGTATAGTAAAATTTTAGCTACGTATTTGAAATTTTCTGTAACGTGAGTTAAAAAGAACTTGTCGCATACGAATTATTATGCTTTTCTCACTTGTCACCATATTGAAATATATCACGGTAATTTTTACCGTGAAATTCACGACAAAAATTACTTTTTAATTCTTTCCGTGTACATAATTCATGGGAAATTTTTCATTTCAGTGCATCGTTGGATATAATTATTGTTTGTAACTTATTTTTATCAAGCGCCACTGTAATCTACTAACGATTCAAAAGGGCCCTGGCTTATGCGGTCACAAAATACGACCATCCGCGAAAGGAATACCTTAAGGAGTTTTTCTTCCTATTTTGGGTTTGTCGTTTCGACTCAGGTGGAGAGTTTACGATATAAAAAAATAAGTAAGTAAAAATGGTGGGAAGCATGGAAAAAACATCAATGGAAAGACCCATTTTGTGGCCACCTCCGAAAATATACTCGATCGAAACGAACCTTGAGATTGGCGACTCGAACTCGTCTCTCGCTTATATTCGCGATGAAAGTGATCGTAGAAAGGAACAATGGGGATCGAAACGAGGTTCAGTGGTTCCTCGAGTGTCGAGATTTCAAGTGGGCCGAGGAAAGGGCGTCAGGGTACTCGTAAAATCGATGCACGTCGCGGATGGAAAGAAATGGAGAAGGAAAGAGATAGGGACAAAGGGAGATTGATGTAGAGGTGGGGGAAGTAAGTTGGGCGAGTAAGTGAGAGGGAGAGGGGAAGTTACAGAGAGAGCTTTTGACATAGTTTTTTATAATATGGTGTCAAAGAAAAATCATCCAGTGCCCAGAGTCTCAATATACACGAAACAAAGAATTTCCATTATTATTTTATTTTAAATATCGTATTTCATTTTTAAAAAATCCAGAAAACAAAAATTGCTGTAATTAATTTTTTGATGTACGGTTTGTTGATTAATGTTCTTTTTTCGGCAAAAAAGGAGAAGGAAAAACTTTACATGATCTACAGTCTCAGACCATACAAAAATGTATGTCCATATTCTAATTTTTTTGAATTTGGTTTACACGGAGAGAATTAAATGTTAAAAATTACCGTGCAGTAACGGTAACCAGATGACAACCCTGAAACTTCGCTTATTATTACTGAGTAAACACACAGATTTTCACGAAAATAAAATAAAATTATTTCTTCAGATAGAAAATTTTACCAGATTTTCTAGTAAATTTTCATGTGTAACAAAATACGCAAAACTTAAATTTAAAAAATATATAATATCAGCGAAATTTTACTGTGCATTTTATTATTTTATGCCTTTCAAAAATGTCTATAAAAAAGTATCGTCTTTATAACAGTTATTTTAAAATTTATTATAAAATTTAATGAGTGTTATAGGAAAATGTATTGTGCTCTCGGTAAAAATTATCGTGCGCGCTACCCTTCTTGCATAGTAAAATTTTAGCTACGTATTTGAAATTTTCTGCAACGTGAGTTAAAAAAAACTTGTCGCATACGAATTATTATGCTTTTCTCACTTGTCACCACATTGAAATATATCACGGTAATTTTTACCGTGAAATTCACGACAAAAATTACTTTTTAATTCTCTCCGTGTAGTAGCGATGCTGAGAAAAATTCTACGCTACAAAAATTGCCACAATAAAAATGAAAAAATGAAAATGATTGGTTGAACAACTGATCATTTTTATTTCTTGTATTGATTTTTAAAGCCGTAATTTTTTGTTAAACGTTCGGCAATTTGGCTTGAAATTTCACCAGTTTACTGGGATGTATTTTTACTTGATTTTAGTCGAAAATCATTTAATTTGTAAACATTCGGGTTCGTGAAAGGAACACTTTACTTCAAAAATATTTAAAAAATTATTGAAATACATTAGAAAAAATGCGGAATTGAATTTTGTTTTTTTTTTCGTGCATGAGCACAAGCGCGGTAATAAATTTTTGATGTTGGAGAACGCGTTAGCCAGATATATCGTTGGCCGGATACGAGAGCGGTTGCACCGGCAGTGGACAATTACCGGCAACACATCCCCGTTGGTTTTGCCGCGAGAGAGACTTGGTGGGGGTGGGGGGTGCAGACATTTTCTTTCCTCGTCGGAAAACCACCCTTGCGAAATGCCTATCGGGAACATATGGCAACGTAACCAGTTGAGCCCTCACAGAGTTTAGCTGGTGATTTACAGCACAATGCACGGGGTTTTCCATCCCCAGATCCCCGCCAAAGCGAGCATCACGGTTTTCGAATTTATTTAAAATCGCTTTTGATTGTTTACAGTCGAATCGTTGATAAAGGGAGGATATATCGATAACTCTTGATTTCACCTTTTTTATCCGTTTAATTTTCCGGCATTCCCATTCAACCGAATGCTGCATTCGTATTTTTTTTTTAAATAATGAACCTATTGTGTTGTTTTTTAAATGATCGACGGAATAAAATTATAAATGGAACCGCGATGAGCGGAGATTTTTTTTTTATTACGCACTTTTGTTAAATTATCAATCACGCTCGATTTTACATGAAACGGTCCGTGTATATAAATATCGTGGAGTAGTTAGCGAGCACTCGTGCAAATTCGATTATAACGATGGAGTTACTGCTCGAGACCGGGCCATATGGGAACGTATAACCGAAAATTTGAGAGCCCGCGCCAAATTACGGTATGTCGTGAAAGAATATCTGATATGGATGTAATTAGTGAGAGCGCAAATGATTTTATTTTTATTCATTAGCACTTGAAAGATAATTACGAAATTATTAATTCCCATATTTTTTTAAAATGCTTCGTTATTGTTGACATTGAAAATGTCATTATTCTTTAATTTAATCTAATGTAATTAAGAGAATATATTATGTATTATCTATGTACATATAATGTATAAATCCATATATATAATACATTCATTTTCTTAATTAAAATATTAAAATAAAATAGATTAAAGAATAATAAAAATAATAATTATCACAGTTTTAGTGATGAAGAATTTTAATATATTTTTAGAGACATTATATATGATGACAGAAAGCTATTTTAAATATTTATTTCGCATCAATCGGCCATGAAAATGACAAAAGAGAAGCCACTCGAATATATGTAGACAGCCATTTATTCTGAGGTATTTTTTTTTTCAAACCTATTCAATTTCACACAATAACGATTTTTCAACGAACACTGAGAGAAATGTATGGTATTTTCAACCATATTTTAATCATATTTTATATTTCCCTAAAAGGACAATAATATTACTGCCCAAAATATAGTACTGCTTATTGATATTTCAGCAGTTGCGTTAATTATGCACACATGTTAAACGCAACCAACAATTTTACAAGCATACGCCAATTGTTAAATGCTCTCTGATATACTAGGTTTTCATCAAATGGATATTTCCTTACACTATCGAAAAATAATTCCCCCAAGATTCCAATAGTGAACAAGGCCAAAATATTGGGTGAAGTAAAAAGTTCTGAGCGTTTTCCGCTAGATGTCTTTAGTGAGGCATATCTCACGATGTATACATCGCATCGGGTCATACTATACGGCGATTTAAAGGTGACATTACGCTTCAAAAAAAGTTCTTTTACAGTTTTTTGTTTGGTGAAGCCAGTTGTGTGCCACAGCGTTACAAAATATAGGTAAAAAAGAGAAAATTCGATACATTCTTCAGTACCACTACGACCAAGGTGAAAAGGCGGAGCAGGCAGCCAAAAAAATGTGTGCTGTTTATGGAGCCAATACAGTATCGAATTGCAACAGCAAAGCGGTAGTTCTAACGATTCCGTTCTGGTAATATGGACGTCGAAGATGAGGCACGCTCTGGTAGGCTAATCGTCGTAAATGTCGATAAAATCATGGAAATCGTCGAGTCGGACCGGCATGTGAGTACTTATTCCAATGCCCAGGAACTGAAGATTAGCCAGAAAACCGTTTGGAACCATTTGCATAAGGCTGGTCTCAAGAAGAAGCTCGATTTATGGGTGCCACACGAATTGACGCAAAAGAGACTTTTGAACCGAATTGATACCTGCGATTCTTTGCTGAAACGTAACGAAATCGACCCATTTTTTAAGCGGATGGTGACTGGCGATGAAAAATGATTCACATACGAGAACAACAGCCGAAAAAGAACGTGGTCCAATCGCGGTGAGCCGGCCCAAACGATCGCCAAACCCAGATTAACTGACCAGATTGAAGCAGTCGGTCGACCAGAAGCGGCCAGAATTGGCCAATAGGAAGAGTATTGTGTTCCATTAAGACAACGCCCGGCCGCTCACATCTTTAACGACGCGCCAGAATCTCCTAGAGCTTGGATGGGAGGTTCTATCGCACCCGCCGTATAGTCCAGACCTGGCACCAAGCGATTATCACCTTTTCAAGCATTTGCAAAATTTTCTTGATGGTACAAAACTGGCCTCAAGAGAGGCTTGTGAAAATGAGCTGGTCAAGTTTTTTACCAATAGGGGCGAGGACTTCTTCAATTGCGGAATTATGAAGGTGCTTTCAAAATGGACAAAAGTTATCGAACAAAACGGCGCATATTTGATCTAAATCGGATAATCCTAACTATGTTAATTTCATCGTCGAAATAAAGCGAAAAAACGCTCAGAACTTTTGACTTCATCTAATATATACACATTTATAAAACTGTTGCTTGTAATTTGCGACGATGTTTATAGTGCTTTATACCATATTGTATGATGCGTCTACTAAATGTATAGATTATTTTATAAATCCAAAATTAACAAATAAATACTTCATGAAGAGTTCTACCTTAATGATGTTTTATCATAATTCGTCATTCCCTGACTTCCTGAAATGGTTTGTTTGGGTTTGTTTGGGTCTACTAAATGTATAGAATATTGTATGTATAGAAATATGTATAGATGCGTCTACTAAATGTATAGAATATTTTATAAATCCAAAATTAACAAATAAATACTTCATGAAGAGTTCTACCTTAATGATGTTTTATCATAATTCGTCATTCCGTGACTTCCTGAAATGGTTTCTTTCGAAGAAAATATTTCGTCTACGCATAGAATCAACCTACAACCTACCTATCTATCCTCTGCCTATCCTACGCACGTTGCCATTATGCTATTGGGTACCTATGTAATTTTAATTGTAGATTTGGCACAACAGACGAAAGTAATTCCGGATGTACTTCCGAATAGCTGTTACCCCCAATACTAATTTTTCAACTAATTACTAATTTTTCAACAACAAATTAGCCGATTTTTTTTTAGCGAAAATCGGGTTTTTGGCTCCCAAGTGCTACGAAAAATCGAAAAATCGAAAAAAAAAAAAATCCTCCCGTCATTACCTCGAGAAACATCTCCTTTAACAAATGCATTTTGATTTTTTTGTTTCAGATGATTCTGTTGCGAGTTTATGGTGCACACCGCAAACCAACTGTTTTTCGAGGCGCCTCCGGGGTTTAATTTTCACTCGCTCAATTTTGAATATTTTGCAATGCAAATTTAGGAGAATGTTGTTCAAATGTTACTTTATTATATGTAAATTTTTCAATAAACGAACACTATCCGTTACGCCAAAAAAAAATCTTCAAAACATGCCTTTTTTTCGCCGAATTAACTTTACCCCGCCCTTAATGGAACGTTGCACACTTCTTTAAAATATCATTGACTAGTGATTGAACGACGGTTTTTTCTTTTCGATTACAACTGATTTTACAAGGCTATACGTAGTGTAAATTGTACCAAAAATTGAACTATTTTGCATACATCTCTGCCAAAAATTCAAATTTCAATTTTTTGTTAAATCCTTCGTTCAATCACGAGCTATACTTATCTACTAACAGAAAAAATTTGGTTTTTTAATTTCGAATAAAGCTATCATGAGTTATCCTGACCACCACGAGGACACTTTTTTTGAGGGGTCTCCGGAAACCAGGTCCCACCGGCTGAATTTCCCAAATTTTTGAATGAATTTTTTTAAAAATATTGTTGAAATGTTACTCTTTTATGTGCTTAACATTTTGAATAAAATAATTTATATATTATATTAAAATAAATAGCGAAAATATGCTTTTTTTGGCTGCGAAACCCACGCAACCCCTTAAAGGATTAAAAGATTAAAGGGATTCGTAATCTTTTATGAAACCTCGATGGTTCAATATTGAATGTGTATGGCTTTCGATGGGCAAGATGGGTTATTTTTTTTTCTAAATGTTTACAGAATTAGTTTTTATGTGCCGATTTTGCGATAGCACTGAATTCCACATCTATATTTTCAAGCCTTTTACAATAGTTAATAGTGATTTCGGGGATAATGGATAACTAAACACGCCACCAAAATCGTGTGTGTCAATCTACTCATCGCGTATAGTTGTGTTCACGATATTATGATTACGATGTTAATAAACTATAGAGAATTATACCATACTCTTTTATAACATGGGCATTTGTTGTAAATACCATGCATTTTTCTCTCAGTGAAATTTCATCGTAGATCGTTATTAATAAATAATTTCTCGTAATAACCCTTAAATGAATCCCTGTCTGTGTGTTTTTTTTTAACGGAAGATATTTTGGAACGAACGGGTTGAAGATTTATTCAAAACGGTAGCGTTCATTTCGCCGTGCATATACACAGATTCGAAAAATTTTATCGCCACCGGGATTGGCTCGCCCTAGAGTCTGATTAACGAGGGCTAATCGCTGATATATGTCTCAGACAATTATGACATTAACGAATGAGCGAGGAAAGCTAGAGCCTTTCCGGGCGCCTATATAAGTCGAATTAGGGGCTGCGTAAGAGCGAAGGTAAAAGAAAAGTAATTTGGGTTATTATATACGGACGCCGACAGTGAGTAATAGCAGCGATTTCATTACAGCGTCGCGCGTGCGCATCAAGACTTTTACCTTAATGTAAAATTTCACTTTCCCTTCGTCCTTTAACACCCCCCCCCCCCCTTTCTCCCTCCCCCGTCCACTAGTCTCCACTTATATAACCAGACGCGCGTATAACAACGTGTGCACACTATATAGATCGACTCTTTTGATGGATTACTCCGTATATGATCCCTGTGACAGAGCACCCTCTCTCTGCAAATACATGACCGTGTGCCTATACACGTATACCCGGAACCCTTTTAGTCCCTTCAGGGATAAATACCCTTTCGTTACCTTTATTAATCGGCAGATATTCATAAAAATTACCCATTTCTCCCGCATCCTATCACCGCCCTTCCCTCTGGGATACATACAGAATTAAAAAGATCCAAAAGTTTTCTTCTGCTAGAAAGTTTAGCGTTCTTGACTTTTTTTCGCCAAGGCTCATCTAGTCGAATGTTCTCATCGAGCGATCACGCGGATTTCATATTCGCCCTATCTCTGGCCCTCGCTATCCCCGGGGGTTAATTCCACTCGTCTGCGTATAAACTCAGACGCGTGGCAAACACGACGCGTATTTTATATATATATATGTGTGTATATATATATATATGCGACATGCAAATCACTCGATAGGATGATATACATATGCATATAGATAGTACGAGTAAACAGTCCGGAATACGTCCAGTACACTCGGGATATAAGGCCCCTCTACGTACCTATATTTGCCCACAGGAGGGGAATTTTCGGTTTAAGTACGGAGAGAGAGAGAGTACGACACGCGTGTACGCATACATGTATACATATTTATATATGTACATATAAATATGTGTACGCGGGCGTATATACAAGGTGGCCCGAAAGTTGTGGATCAAACGAAGTGGGAAGGTAGCCAAGATCATTTCCAACATAAAAAGTCATATACAGATTGGTCCGTTTCTCAATGATTCCAAAGCTATGATTGTTTTTCAATATATTAGATGAAGTAAAAAGTTCTGAGCGTTTTTTCGCTTTATTTCGACGATGAAATTAACATAGAATTATCCGATTTAGATCAAATATGCGCCGTTTTGTTCGATAACTTTTGTCCATTTCGAAGGCAATTTCATAATTCCGCGATTGAAGAAGTCCTCGTCCCTATTGGTAAAAGATTTGACCAGCTCATTTTCACAAGCCTCTTTTGAGGCCAGTTTTGTACATTCAAGAAAATTTTGCAAATGCTTGAAAAGGTGATAATTGCTTGGTGCCAGGTTTGGACTATGCGGCGGGTGCGATAAAACCTCCCATCCAAGCTCTCGGAGCTTCTGGCGCGTCGTTAAAGATGTGTGCAGCCTGGCGTTGTCTTGATGGAACACAAACACCCTTCCTATTGGCCAATTCTGGCCGCTTCTGGTCGATCGCCTGCTTCAATCTGGTCAGTTGTTGACAGTAGAGGTCCGAATTGAGTGTTTGGCCCGATGGCAGCAGCTCATAGTGGATGATTCCCTTCCAATCCCACCAAACACACAGCAAAACCTTCTTGGCCGTTAATCCGGGCTTGGCGATCGTTTGGGCCGGCTCACCGCGATTGGGCCACGATCTTTTTCGGCTGTTGTTCTCGTATGTGACCCATTTTTCATCGCCAGTCACCATCCGCTTCAAAAATGGGTCGATTTCGTTACGTTTCAGCAAAGAATCGCAGGCTTCAATTCGGTCCAAAAGGTTCTTTTGCGTCGATTCGTATGGCACCCATACACCGAGCTTCTTCTTGAGACCAGCCTTATGCAAATGGTTCCAAACGGTTTTCTGGCTAATCTTTAGTTCGTTGGCAATGGAATAAGTGCTCCCATGCCAGTCCGACTCGACGATTCCCATGATTTTATCGACATTTTCGACGATTGGCCTACCAGAGCGTGCCTCATCTTCGACGTCCATATTAACAGAACGGAATCGTTGGAACCAGCGCTTGGCTGTTGCATTCGATACCGTATTGGGTCCATAAACAGCACAATTTTTTTTGGCCGCCTGCTCCGCCTTTTCACCTTGGTCGTAGTGGTACTGAAGAATATATCGAATTTTCTCTTTTTTTACCTGCATTTTGGAACGCTGTAACACACAACTGGCTTCACCAAACACAAAACTGTGAAAGAACTTTTTTTGAAGCGTAATGTCACCTTTAAATCGCCGTATAGTATGACCCGATGCGATGTATACATCGTGAGATATGGCTCACTAAAGACATCTAGCGGAAAACGCTCAGAACTTTTTACTTCATCCAATATTTGAAAAATCGCTTTCCAGTTGTGCAAAAAATTAATTCGAAAAAAAAAACTACTTACCATTCGCGGGTTATTTCTTTTTTTTTTTAAGCTGCAGCCTGATGATCTTGTTTTCGCATGAAAATGTAGTCTTCATTATTGTCATCATGAGTTCTTCGATTAAAATGAATTTGTAATAACTTGTTGGATGATCATTTTTTCCTTAGGTTTTCATTGTTGATTTAGAAAGAAAAATGTTCTACCGAAACTTAATCCTGTAGTAGGAAAATTGGTCCACCTTATGAGGATTTTAAAAAGGTACAACTCATAACCCTCGAAAGTTTTTCATTAACGATTTTTATACACTGCAAGGTAGGGCGTTGCTAGAAAATTGAATCGATTATCTCCCTGAGATTCAGTTTTGCTAGTACCGCCTCCCTTCTACGTATCCGCCATACGTGCTCTGCATTCAAATAATGCGTTTACAATGCAAATTAACCCTCCGCGGTCACCCGAGGTCGAAATGACCCCAAGCGCAACTTTAAGCCAAAATTACTATAAGTTGTTGGCAGCTACTTTTTATAATAAATAAATTGCTTATTTTTCATGATTATCGTTCTTTATTATACTCCGAAATGGCTCTTCAGATATAAGAATATCAGATTTCTTAAGATTTAAAACGCCTACTATGGAGCTATTTTTTTCCTCAAACTATCATATCTTAAGAGTATCATCCTAAAATTTTATGAAAAAAAATTTTAAATTGCAAGAGTTATGATTTTTTTTTTAGTAAAAAAGGACTTTTTTTTACGCATTGACCCCTTGCTGATTTTTCTTCCGCCATTTTAAAATTCGATAAAATATAATACCGAGAATGCCACATTTTAGAATGTTCAAACTAATATCCTGAATTTTTATGAGTCATTCGGAACGATACGGTCAACGCGGAAATCGTTTATACATGGTTGCGGTCATTGTGTCTTCCTGTGACCAGCGTATTATAGCCAGAACGTGTGACTGCCAAGGGTGAACAGCTCATGTATAGTTGGCCTAAAATTTGATTTTCTAGCAAAGCACTACTTTGCAGTGAATAAAAATCGACAGTACAAAACGTTCGGGGATCAGGGCTATGAGTTGGATCTTTATAAAATCCTCATAAGGTGGGCCAATTTGCCTACTACAGGGGCACGTTTCAGTGGAAAATTTTCCTTTTCAAGTCAATGATAAAAACCTAGTGAACAAAATTATGATTATGAAGTTATTACAAATTTTTTTTTCTACGAACACATGATGGAAATTATGAAAACTGAATTTTCATGCAAAAGCTACATCATCAGGCTACATTGTAAAAAAAAATTATCCGCATATGGTAAGCAATTTTTTTTAAAACTAATTCTTCTGTACAGCTGGGAACTGATTTTTTCAAAATATTGGAAAAAAATAATAGTATTGTAATCGTTGATTACAAAGCTATTGTTTTTTTCTTTGTATTAACGGACCAACTGGTCCGTTTGGTTGGAAATAATCTTGAGCTCCACTTCGTTTGATCCACGACTTTTGGACCACTCTGTATATACGTGCGTGTGCGTGTGTGGGTATGCGCGCGAGGGTTGGCGGTTGGACGAGACTTGCCCTTTGTCCATCCCTTGTCCATTGTGATATGCAAATTCTTGGCTTTTGAGAGAATTCGTGAATTTGTTTGAAGAGCACTCTTCTAAGCTTCTACTAATTAGCGAAAAGAAAGAAATCCAAAATAAAATGAAAAAGAAAATAAAGCACACGAATGAAAGAATCTACGTTTGAATCGAATTTTTTAAGCGCTCTTCGACTTTGAATTTATCCGCTTGCCAAAATTACAAAGATCTCTTTGTTATGTCCGCGCAGGGGCCAAATGTCGCGACGATGAATCTTGAAATTCTTACGGCAACCGTGCGCCGCAGTATCCAAGAAAAGGCTTTCTCTTCGTTCTTCCGAGTAAATCATACACACCCACACCCATACACATACACACATATATATATATATATATTTATAAAATGCATTTATGAATACGTAGATTTCGTAGAGAAGGAACTTCTATATTTTTCACTCGGGTTTCAAGCCGCACAACGGGAAATTGAATTTTGCCGTAGCCTCCGCGCGCAAGCGGACCATTAACCAAACGGTCCAGGAACAATGAGAGATCTGCACGGGCCATATAGATGCTTGGAAGAGAGGCTAAAAAATTTGACAGAAGAAAATGTGCATACTGAGAGAAAAATGCATGGAATTTACAAAAAACACCCATGGTAAAAGCGGGTATAGTCAAATTCCCTATAGTTCATTGACACCACAATCATAATATAGTTAACACAACTATAAACGAAAAGTATATAGTTGAATATGCGATTTTGGTGGCGCGTTTGACTATCTAGTATCCCCGAAATAACTATTAACTATTGTAAAAGACTTAACAATATCGATATGGTTAATTCATCGCTATCACAAAATCGGCGCACAAACACTGACGCTATACGGAGAGAAATGTGCATGGTATTTACAAAAAATGCTCATGGTAAAACGAGGGATTATAAAATTCCCTTTAGTTTCTTGACACCGTGATCACAAAATCCACCCAAACCCAAAAAATTAAAGGGTGTTTAAAAATGACCTGACATTGTAAATTGCGCGCCATTTTTTTGTGGCGAACATAGAGTACTAATCTTTGACAACTGGCATCAGAAAGTATTGAGGTTTAGTCATGGAGAATTACAGGGACAGGGTTCAAGGGACAGGGTCCCTTGAATCTCATTACCACCGGTTTTGACTATACATATTTATACAAGCAATTAAAAAACGAGAATTTCTTTGTGAAATTTTAATATACAGCATCTGGACAAAATCAAAAACCCATCTCTTCACAATAATCCTCAGTGAGTCTGAAGTGAAGCTCATAAAAACCTTCGTTGTCTGCTGCTGGATGGTCTTATTCGACTCTAAACGGTTTCCTCGCATAGGACTCATGAATTTCGGCTGTTGCCAGCAGTCTAATGGCGCAAGATTAGGGCTGTGGGGGATATACGGCAGCGTTGGAATGCCCCGTTTCGCCAAAAAAAACTCGATTTTTGTTCGTTTTCTTTTTATCGCAACTTTTCAATGACGTAAAGTTAGGGTATGCACAATTTCCAACGCGTGCGCTGTGCACGCTACCACCGCTAGTGTTTTTAAACTTTTTACGTCTGTACGACAAATCTCGAATTTTCTGACTCCGTCGTCGGCGACGGGCTAGTGTTACCACGAAAATTTGCAAAAATGCAATTTTCGTTTTTTAATTATCACACCACGTATGTGTACATAGGTACAGAGGCCTTGCGCCCAGTCCCGCGGTAACTTTGATATCCGACGAGTATTAAGGGGGGGAAATACAGGTAGACGATGAAAAAATAGCCAATTTTGATTTTTTTTTTTTGGAAAGGACGAAATTTTCCGCATTTATGAAACTTGAGTACAATTTATTACATAATTAAACTGTTCAAATGAAAAATTTGTATTAAAAAATATTGCAAAATGGTGACGTTATGACGTTATGGCGCAGTTCTCCATTTGTGGAAAATCCAACGATTTCAATATTGTTATGAAAGATATGACCTAAGAATTTTTTGTACTTCAACATCAAAATGCTGACTTATATACCTAAGAAACATTGAAAAAGTTGAAAATAAAAAAAATTAAGCACTTCAAAAAAAGAAAAATTGAAATTTTACACAATATTTTCATTCTTTTTTGCAATAAAAAAGTGCTTTTTAAAAGTGAAAAGTGAAGCTTCATAAACAAATAGGCATAAGTTCGAAGTAATATTGTTATTGATTTGTGTGTATAATTTTAGCACGATCGGTTAACTCATTTTAACGTTATGCTTCGCACAAACTTAAAACATGTAGTTTTGAGTAAAACATGTTTAAAGTTTGGAAATATGAAAACTCAATGATTTCAATGAGTTACCGGCTAATTACATATTTTACCGCCGTATTCGTGAGATGTTCGACTAACATTTTACGTAAAAAAAAATCGACTTTTTTATGCCGCTACATGTATTTCCCCCCTTAACGCGGCGTAGCTGTTGCAAAGAGCAAGTCCACATAGCAAGCAAGTATTCACGCTCTCGATATATATATATATATATACAGGGTGGACCACGCAACGTGTACACCTCTTTTACGACCTAAATATGCGTTGCACAAAAAAATGTTTTATACAAAAGTTACATGGTTTATAAGGCTACACTATGTGGTGCATTTATTTTTTTTATAGGTGGAGGCGCTTCGAAGATTTGAAGGTCAACTTTATTTTTTCAAATGGAATACTATATTTTTTATAGCGTAATATGATAGAGTATCGAATTCTGAGTAAAAAAGTATAGACCTTTATTAGCCCTAAAATTAATAGCTAACGAGTAATTTCACTTTATTACTTTAAAATTTTCTTCACGTAATATCAAGTTGGAGATTCATTGATTCATTTTCACTTTTATCTTTCTGATAATAATCACGCACAATCACCGAAGGATACTGTAATACTGGATTACAATCATTGAGAAGATTGTGAATCATGATAAGTGTGTGTGATGTGGTAAATGTGTTCATATTGATAAACACTGTGATGTAAACACTGCCATTCAGAAATTTGTAGTAGATTTGAATCTCCAACTTATAAACCATGTAACTTTTGTATAAAACATTTTTTTGTGCAACGCATATTTTGGTCGTAAAAGAGGTGCACACGTTGCGTGGTCCACCCTGTATACAGGGTGAGGCACATAAAAGGTGACAGAGCAATAGCACTCAAACTATTGATCATATCCAAAAATGTTTCAGACAAAAGTTTCAGTGTTCGAGAAGGTCGTCATACTGGACCACCCTATTTTTTTTATCGGTGGAGGCACTGAAGCTACGTCATGGTCAACTCCACTTTTTTAAATGGAACCATGTATTTTTTTCGATGACATTATTACCGATTTTAAGACGAATTCAGCGACCTACAACGCAAGGTCATTCTAGTCACGCAAAGTATGAAAATAGTCGAAAAATATCGGAATAATCACTTTCAAAGGATCCACTAACCTTCGTTTGGGTCTACCTACAGAAGATGCTCGAAGGCAACGGAGATATTTGGGGTGGTCACGTTAAATGGTCCACCCTGTATATAAAAAATAAATATACAGGGCATTATGGAAAATAGCTCAAGTTTTGGGTTTTAGAATGTCCGGGAGTTTGATTCGGTCAGTTTTCACATTAAATCCGTCATATTACCCATACATTTTATTTTATACGATTATTCTATTGTTTTATTATCCAAGCTGTGGCCTGGCAAAAAACGCCGAAATGTTATCTGTCTCCTCCCTCCCTCGCCTTGACAACACTTCCTGTATAAACGCGCAAATTTTTTCGTATATCCGTGCGTGCCTTTTCGGTCTATGCCGAGCTCTCTCTCTCTCTCTCTCTCTCTCTCTCTCTCTCTCTCTCTCTCTCTCTCTCTCTCTCTCTCCAGACGCAGGTTGCATATTTTCATCGTTCTCGTTGCGAGCCAGCAGGGCTTAATATTCGCGTCGGGGTGTTTCTCACGAAGACGAGACATCCATTACGCAGAGTCTCGCGGGCGCAGTGATGTTTCGGGAAAAAAGAAAGACGCGAAAAAAAACACAAATAAAAAAAAAGCATGAAAAAGAAGCCGATGCAAAGTGTTGGCTGAACGCGCGGCAAAAGAACAATCGAAAAAAGATATATGTAAATAAACATACACACATATATGAATGGAGGAGAAATTATTTTGAAGAATTATTAGGAGTGTGCATTAATTTTGAGTGATTTTTTTTTGGTTAGAATACGGCTTTAAGATGAAAAAAATGATTACAAATTGATCATTCAAAATATTGTCCATCACTAGTCACAACTTTGTTCCACCTTTCTGCTAATACGTGGATTCCACGTCGAAAGAACGGCACATCTTTAGAGGCTATTCACGAATCGACCCATTTTTTGGTATCTTCATAAGAATGGAAGCATCGCACAGACGAGTCATGAGTCATCGATCGAAATAGGTGTTAACCGGAAGGAGCAATATCTGGAGAATATGGCGGGTGTGGTAGGATATCCCAGTTGAGGTTGTAGTCTCGCCACAGTCACGTTGAAAAGTTTATATCCCGCTAAATCGATGAAAGCTTCGAAATATTGCGAAATATCCTCATAATGTAGATTGTACATTTTATCGGGATGTAAAAACTAATAAAGTAATGATGAAAACGCCTAATATAATGTTTACCTAACCCTCACTTTTATATTAGACCATCCATTACGGCTATTAATTCGTAGACACTCTGCGTATACGGATATGCACAAACTACTGTAATCTAGTTCTAGTGGCGCCTCGTGGCGCCACTGTCGTGGCGCTAGCGTCGCTAGACATTGTTTAATTTAAATCGCTATATCTCTGAAACTAGACGGTGAAAATTCATGATTTTTTTTACCCACTTCATCATATGTTCCTCTGTAATGAAAAATAAAAAAAAAATCGGTAGAAAAGTTTCGAAGTTATTGCGTGAAATGTGAAATTTTCCACTGCTCCCCATAAAGAGCACGTGTAAAACTATGAAATCTTTAATTGTCAATATCTCGAAAACGGTACGGTGAATCCTTTTGCAATTTCGCAGGTAATCATTTACTAGTGTTCTGAATGAGTCCTCAAAATTAAAAAAAAAATCGACAGAAAAACGCCTTGGCGAGATTACTACCTTAAGCATTTCTAACGTTTCCTTGACTGGTTTCGCAACCTAAGGCCGAGCGTTGTGGTGCTGGAAAACTCCTTTTTTGTGTATTTTCCCGTAATCTAGGCATTTTGGTTTCAATGCTCGGGTCAACTGCATCAATTGTTGTTGGTAACATTTGATGTTGATCAACATTTAATGTTTCTGCAAGCATTCAATGTTTTTTACGCATTTGACTCGGGTCTTCATCGAGTAAAGCTTCCACTTCTTCAAACTTTTTCGCCTGGCCTTGACGTTCCATATATTTCGTGTCAAAAATCACCTGTTTTATAGGGTGCTCACATGTTCAAATCGATGGAGCATCATCATAGGCTTCCGACAGTATTTGTTCATTTTCAACAATACTTTTCTTCAGATGAAAACAAAAAAGCAAAACTTCACGCAAATGACGTTTAGTTGGCACGAAATTTGACATATTCAAGGCTCAACAAAATAATGTCTTTTACACTTCGGCAAAATAACACATACTGAAAACTAAAGCCACGTGATGATGCTTTAACACAAATTAATAACAATATGACCCCATGCGATATATACTGGCAAGAAAAATTAATTTAAATAGGATCTATTTAAATCGAATACGTTTTTTCCTTGTCTCACAGCTTACTACGACCCTCTTTCTTTCAAATATATTTTTTTATTTGTTTAAGCTATTCTTTTTAAATATTATATATATTTAAATAAAAAAAATCCCTTAAATACGAGAAAGGAATATAGATTTATGACATAAAAGTGCGGTGAAAAAAAGTCAGTGACAAGGCTGTTATTTGGAAAAAAAGAAAGGTATTATTTCAAGGTATCGTAGACGATATTAAGATCTTGATTTGTATAAATAAATATATTTAAAATAAATAATTTTGATAATGGAATGTAATAGTAAAACTTTTATTTCACAAAAAATCTAATTAATTCAAATAAAAAAAAATCAAATAGACGCATCTAGTTAATATCAGTGTAGTACTAGTTACGCCATCTCTTTAGAATCTCTTAAAATGAATGCACACACCTAATACATCAAGGACCGTCCTCGTAGTAGCTTACTGTGCCGATACGCAACTGCAATGTATTCAGAACGACCTTTGGGTAAATATAAGCATTTTTATACAATCGTTATTTCAAAGTCCGTCCACAAGTACCAACTTGTGCTGGTAGCCATTGGAACATCGATGCAACGGGTTCAAAGCGATTAAACGAATCCACACTTATACATATGTATCTACGTTTGTGTATTTTCGTTTATATGGGGGTTGAAGAAAAAAACGTGTGGTCGCTTCTCGTCGTAAATTTTGTAGTACGAGAGGGAGAAAAGTCTCGTTCGAGCTCCAAGCATAGCGCGGATTTTCATCGTTCATTCAGGAGAGAGACTCTTCTCGTCACGTCTATCTCGGGCTGTTATACGACGTGTCGTACAGTATCCGGCACGCGCGTGCTATAGCGCACGGTAGAGGAAGAGATTGAGAGAGAGAGAGAGAGAGAGAGAGAGAGAAAAGGACGAGACGAGGCTTGTAAATCGTAATGCAACGTGTATTTCGTGAACGTGAATATAATACGTGTTTCTCGTTAGTCAGAAGCTTCTCATATATGACGAATCAGTCGTGTTCAATGCAAATAAAACGCGATTGTTGTATCGTCGAGTAACCGTCCGATTCACTGTATGAAGTTCGGCAGTGTCGTGGAGCTCCGCCAGGTGGCCCCGAGCGCGAACTTTCTCGCTGAAGGGGCGGCGCATACGGGTGTATATAAGGCGAGAGCCGTTCCCACTGCTCCGTTAATTATTTTCGGTGGATTTCGCGGCACGCGTTTCGCAAACGTGTCTTATGTTTAGGATAGAACTGATGGTGAAAATTACGTTCATTGTTGTACACGATTATGTTGCGGTGTTAACAAGTTTCGGGACAGCTTGTATTTAGGCGGAATCTGCGGGTCCTGGAGGGGGGGGATTCTATTCTTCTCGATCAGGGCGTCAACTTCTACACATCAATAATTCGTTCGAAAACGACACGATTAGTGAAATAAATTTCGAGTCATGCCCTTAAGATTATTATTCTTTTCACACAAGCGTATTGATTAGGTCGAATAAAAATGAACACGAAAAAACGTTATTTGATTAAACCTAAGTACACTTACCGTGCCAAATACTCTTATATGATTATTTGCCTTTGTTTGGTTATTATTTTAGGTATTTTAGATAAAAGAGGCGTATTTTAGAGTACGAATCAATGTCTCCCGTATATGGGGCAGTTTAAGACGAATATTGATTTCGCAAAAACAGGTCATAACTGTTTTACCTTGCAAATCCAAGTTGAAATTATTTCTAGAAATGTGACTTGAATATGCACGGAACGTATCCAAATAGTTTTTTTTTTTAATTATCATCCACCGTGCTACTTTTTTCCGTTTGAAAAAAAATCGTATCAATTTTCCCCCATGTGAAAGTTATTTTGGGTGGACATTTTTTTTTGGAAATATTCCGCCGCTGCTTTTAAAACTTTGAACTCGCTTTTCTTGAAAGTAAGTTTTCAAAATCGTGCGGGCTCGTAGTTCCTACAATTTTCAACCGATTGACTTCATATTACAACTGGAGTTTCTTAGATAGGCTTTCTAGCAAAGTACACTTGTTAAAGTTTTATTAGGGGATTATATATAGTAGAAAATTCATTAACTCATATGCCTAGACGTATTTCAATGAAATAATATGAGTTTTCCTTGAAAAATCGTAATATTTCGTGCAAGCCAGAACAAATTTTTGGACGCGAATTACACCTGAATCTATCTGTTGGAAACGAAAAAACAGAAACTTAAAATTAGTGAAATTCGATTCAATGAGCTTCGAATCAACGAAAATAATATTTCTCAAATGTTTGAATAGTTTAATAACGCTTATAGAACTTGTATGTATTTATTTACTAATTCAAATTTAGAAAAAAATTCAAATATTGACAATATTCTTTCGGTTTTAATTCAATATCACCGAAATTACTTTGGCAACGCGTACAAAACTTTGAGAATAGATTCTTCAATGGATTCTACACACATGGAAAAAATTTACAACTCGTTCCTATGATTTTATCTATATTTTCATAGTATAAATATGGGAGAAAGTGCCATTTGTCATAAGAGTACACGTTAAATTAGTTATTGTATAACTTCTGATGTGTTTGGTCAATCGTCTTTAAATGTTGCGCATGAACTCAGCCTGGACTTTTAAATATGTTAAATTTTGAACAGTTTATTATGATTTTCAGTTGTAGTCCATAGATCCTTAAATAAACTGATGATTTTCCGTTCCTCCTCGGCTCGACTTACACTGCCTTCTCCTAACGAAAAAAGCAAGCGTATGGAAATTCGTCTTTTGGCGAGCCTTTCAATGGCACGTGATATATTTTCATCGCGTAGATCTTTCCTCCCCCGCACGCGTCCCCGCCGTAGACGGCGACCAATATGGCAAAGTTTAGGGCCGGAAGGAAGGAAGGAAGGAAGGACGTTGTCTGGGAATCTTTTCAACGTAATTCCACAAAACTGCCGGGTATAAAAGTATAAGGCGTTGGGTATAAAAGGGCCAAATAAAAAAACAAGAAGAATAAGAGGGACTTGGGTAAACTCGTATATGGAGTCGTGAACACTTTTTTTTGAAAGGGG
The DNA here is from genome assembly GCA_963932345.1 of Ophion ventricosus. Classification (NCBI taxonomy): domain Eukaryota; kingdom Metazoa; phylum Arthropoda; class Insecta; order Hymenoptera; family Ichneumonidae; genus Ophion; species Ophion ventricosus. The sequence goes on along the minus strand of OZ010715.1, from coordinate 4,931,478 downwards.
TTCCGTGATGCGATGATGCACCCTATATACCGATCTCTAACTCCACCAGCCCCCCCTTCCTCCGCCCCCACCTCACTCTTTAGTCCCCCTGAAACTCTCCCCAGCAGCTTTGCTCTGTTTCTCCCGTTGCATCGATCCGACAAACCCCTCTCTTTTATAGCGTTCACACGGAGTCGGAGCTTCTGTGTTGCGAGTGTAACAACGCTTCGTCCGATCTCTCTTTCAACTCTCCTCCTACTGCTCCCTCTCGGTCGGTCACCCTCTCGATTCTCTTTCTATATGCTCGCAACTCGGCACGAATATCTCGTTCCCTTTTTCCGTCCGTTTTGTGCGTCGCGCACACCACGTACACAATTTAATGTGTAGAATTTGCGACACCCTGTACATACATGTACTGGGTGACCCAAGAGCAGCCATGCAGAAATTGTCGTAGAGATCCAATTGGATTCCCATAATTATCCCTACTTCCTGACAGGGATCCAATGGGATGACCCATTGGATCCCTATACTCAAACGCCACGCTCGTACATTGGATTCGAATTGGGACACATCATTGGATTCCAATGTACGAATGTAATCTGAATTTCGAAGGATTCCTACATTATCAATGAATTCGATACGATCCTTAATGGATCCTTAATGGATACGATCCTTAATGGATCACATTGTTTGTTAAATTTTCTTAAAAAAATATATAGACATACAAAACGAGTGGATCTTAAGGCCTTAGGTTACTCTAGGATTTTCCAAAAATCTATTTTTTTTTCCTAAAAATGTACCTTAGTACTTATAAAATGATATTCCAAAAGATTATGGGTGTAAAAAAAACTCGAAGTACTCGATTTTCGAATTCTAGTGCAATCCCTCTTGATTCATGTCGTGACTTTCTACTAACTTTAAACGCGTTTATCTCAAATCTACATTTTTCAAGTCGGCCGGACTCATAAGTCAAACAAATTTCAACCAATTCACTTGAAATTTTAACTGTATATTTACAATTACATTTTGTGAGGCACTACGTAGGATTTTTTAAATTATATTGCATAGTTCCTTTTTTATAAACAATTTTCTGACGATTTTCTCATGGTATTTTATACTTTTTGTTTTAGAAATGCGCCATTTTGACAAAAAACAATATATCAAAAAAATCCTACGCACTTCTATAGCTATTCTCATATATAATCGAAAAAACTTGAGTGTCTCATCATAACGCAAAAATTATAGGAGCTGTTGGTCCGGCCGTTGACCTTCCAGAAATAAAGACGTCATCGGAAAAATGCTACCCAGTCGCCATTTTGACATGTATCTCGCTGTGAAAAAATAATTTTGTATAGCCAATTACGTGTATAATAAAACCCCTGTTTTGTAATTCCGATTAATTTTATGGTTTCGCTGAAAAAAAAAATCACAAAATATGCCCCTTTTTTTTGGCCTCTAGAGTGACCTAAGGCCCTAAGAAAGTATAAATCTCATCTTAAAAATATATAAATCACTTAAAAAACGAATATCTTAAAACTCGATTTTAATAACATCACTGAAAATCGACTGTAGTTATCGTTTGTAATTTGTTTTATTGCACTTTGGCAAATATCATCACACACATACAAGCTCACGGAGGGTGCAGATTATGTTTCAACACGTCGAGTTTTTTCTCGTGACTTTACACGTATTTTCGATTTGATAGTGGTAAGAATTCTCAAACAGTGTTTATCGGGGAACAGTGTTGAATCCAATTGGATCCCGATGAGGATTCCCCATGTGCGGTGTCCCCAACAAATTTCTACAAAGATGTGGGTGCATCTTGGGACTTCCCAATAAATTTGTACACGGGATCAGAAAAGGATATATTTCTTTGGAAGATTCGACAAATTCCGCTTGTAAATTCCAAATGGAAAATTGATTTTGCGCAACGCCATTCTCATCCTAATCGAAAAACGAAGAGATTCGTGTACTCATGTTTCTCTTTACTGTTCTGTGGAGCGAGTGTACTTACGAGGAACGCGTGGGGTGGTAATTATCGTTTCCTATTCATTTTACTGCACTTTGACATAATTTCATCACGTACACTCTCAGGAAGTGTGCAGATTATGTTTTAACGCGCCCAGTTTTTGCTCGTGACGTTTCACATATTTTCAATCCGAATGTGGTAAGAATTCTCAAACGGCGTTGATCAGGCAACAGTGTAGAATCCAACGAGGACTCTCTATGTGCGGTGACCCTACCAAATCCCTATAAAGATGTGGGTGCATCTTGGGACTCTCCAACAAACTTGTGCACAGGATCATGAAAGGATGTTTTATTTTTTTTTTTAAATAAAGAAATTCGCAATCGACGTGAATCGGGAAATGACGCGGAATCCACGTGGATTTCAATGGGGACTCCCCACCTGCGGTGTCCCTATCAAATCCCTACAGAGATGTGGTAGAATCTGGGGACTCCCCAACAAATTTCTGCACGGGTCCTTCCCTCGGTTCTCGTAACAGTGTCTTTAAAATCTCTACCCTCCCTTCGGCTTTGGATGAGGACTTTTGGGATACCGTGTACGCATTATGTACAGGGTGTCGGAAAAGTAACGAAAGTTACGGCTTTTTTCTTCTTTTGCTTCTTTTACTCTGACGTTTCGCGCTCTTTGTTGGTTTCGTCGTTGCGATGACCCAGTATCTCTTGGGGGATGTCTTGCCTTTGTCGGCTAACTCGATTAGCCCAGTGACCGTTTGCATTCGACCATATTGCGTCACAGCTCTTTCTTCCAACGTTTCTTTCCGTTTTACATCTTCGCCTCGCTGTATCGGTGACTCTTTCTCTCTCTCTCTCTCTCTCTCTCTCTCTCTCTCTCTCTCTATCTGTCTTCTTGTCGTCGAAGTGCAAGAGACCTGGGGAAAGTTCTCTGTCTGTCTCTGAGGTCTTCCCTCGTATTCTTCACACTTGTCCCCTCATCCATTACTAATTCTGCGATCTCTGGGGCAACCTAAAAATGCACGGAGCGTCGAGGCTCACGCCATCCAAGGGTCTTCCCGCTCGGGGCAATTATGAACGGTGAGCGCTTTCAACCCTCCCGTCCCTTTGTACTCCCCTCGTGCATCACCCACCTTATCATTCACGCTTTCACATTTACTTTTCTGCGTCTCTAAACTCGCCACGCTGTCTTTGTTGGCTTCCGTTTGCAAATCTCCATTAACATGCATGCTTCTTTTCCCCTTAAATCCACCATGGGGTCAAAAAACCTGTGCTTCAACCATTGTTTCACATAAGTTTTCTGTGATTTGCAGTCTTTCTGCTATTATTTCGATTTTTTCCAAAACGCCTTTTTTTTCTAATTGTGCTCTAAATTTATAAGTTGATCAAGTGAAAAAAATGTATTATTCCTATTGAAGTAGGATGAACTATGACATACAAATTAGCTCAGAAAATTGGTTGCTTTTATCATGATCAAGACTTATTATTTTTAGTATTTTCGTTTTTGTTTATCTTATTTCTCAGTCTATATAATATATACATATTATATATATGTATATATATATACACACACATATGTTTATATAGACCGAGAAATAAGATAACCAAAAAAGAAAATACTAAAAATAATAAATCTTGATCATGATAAAAGCAACAAACTTTCTGAGTTAATTTGTATCTCATAGTTTACTCTACTTCAGTAGAAATAATATATTTTTTCCACTTGCTCAACTTATAAACTCAATGCACAATTAGCCAAAAAATCGCGTGGTGGAAACATTCGAAAAATGGCATTAAAATACATATGTTTATTTATGTACTTGTACACCGTTTATTTATATGTACACTTGTTTATTATAATTATATTTATAGTTTATATATTTATAGTTTTATAATTAATTTTTAATTTTTGGAATTTATTTCATTATACAGGGTGAGGCACATAAAGTGTTACAGAGCAATAGCACTCAAACTATTGATCATATCCAAAAATGTTTCAGACAAAAGTTTCAGTGTTCGAGAAGGCCGTCATACTGGACCACCCTATTTTTTTTTATCGGTGGAGGCGCTGAAGCTACGTCAAGGTCAACTCCACTTTTTTAAATGGAACCATGTATTTTTTTTTCGATGACATTATTACCGATTTTAAGACGAATTCAGCGACCTACAATACAAGGTCATTCTAATCACGCAAAGTATGAAAATAGTCGAAAAATCGAAAAATATCGGAATAATCACTTTCAAAGGATTCACTAACCTTGGTTTGGATCTACCTACGGAAGAGGATCATGGTTATTTATTTTTAGTATTTTTGTTTGTATTTTGTTTCATGTTAAATATGAATAAAAATGTATAAAGCCTGAATAACAGTGAATCAGAAAAATTGTTGTATTAATTATGATCAAGATGTTTGATTTTTAATATTTTTATTTTTGTTCTTTTCTTTACTATTATTGATTTTTCTCATTTTTACAAGGCTCATTCACTTTCTCTTGAAATGGATGGCAAGAAATTTGCAGTATTTTGTTATGAATTTTGTTATACCGAGAGGGACAAAAATTAACCCTGGGTCACGGAGTTTTATCGAATTGGAGACAACAATACGAGAAAAGTTCTATTAGCTACATTATTGTTTTTCCTCGTTCTCTTCGTTTTTCTTCGAGACTTTGGACGAAGAGCGAGTTGAGAAAAATGGAAGTTGAGATGGGGGCCGCTAGCGTGAGGCAAAACTTTAATGGAACTTGGACTCATGTTGACCTTTTTTCACTTATAAAACTATATGGCTATACATGTGGGTGTAGAGACTCTTTCACTTATTTTCCAGCTTTTTATTTTGCGAATGAAGACGAGAAAAACAGGAACGGACGTGTGCAATTTGTTTTCTTACTATAGAGAGTGCACGGACGGTGCACATTTCTTCGACTATTTTAAAAGTGAGAAAGACACAACGGATGTGGATAGGACTTGAATAAAGACACAGTATGGGTTATATATCGATCGATCGTGAACCAATCTGATAAACAAAGCGATTTGTTTATTTTTGAATAATTGATCGACATAAATTTGCTTAAGGGGTTATACCACCTTGGCGCTCGGAAAAGTAGGTATGAAAATTAAAAATTCCTTTGACGCGAAATCTATGAAATAATTTTTCTTTTTCACAAATACATTATAATTTTGTGAGAAAGTTAGAAAAGAAACGAAGAAAAAAAATGTTATTTATCAAATTTATACCACATATTCTTTATAATATTATCTAGGATGTAGCATAGAATTTTTTTGACTGGATACCGCGTTTATTTTTATTAATTTTTAAAACTCAAAATTTTGGTAAAAATCAGAATTTTTTTTTTCAAACAGCTGTCACTTCTACAAAAATTTTTTTAATTTTTTCCCTATGCTACATTTTAGCTATTATCTTGCTTTCCAAGAAATTTCTATTTATTTATTTTTCAGACGAGGCCTGACAGAGAAAAAAAACCCACCATTGGCAAGGATTGTCAAAAGAGGGTCCTACCAGACGACTTATATCTGTACCATTTTTGAGTTTTTTTTTTAAATTTCTTCACAAAACTATAATGTATTTGTGAAAAATAAACATTATTTCATATATTTAATAGTCGCGTCACAATTTTGATTAATTTTATACTTATTTTTCCGCGCGCCAAGCTCGTGTAACGTCTTAATTTATTAAGATAAACGTTTAAGCAAAAACTATTTGGCAAAACAGCAAAGATCTGCGTTTTAATTTAAAAAAAAACAAATGTCACACAAATATTCGTTTACTTATTAATTGGATTCTGATTGTTTAAATATTTTTTCCTATTCAAGTAAATAATTGTTTTTCCATATGGTCGAACCGTCGAGATTAACCGGACGAAGCTATTACCTCCGGATTTGGATGTTTTGCTGTGTGTAGGTGTACATTATTTGTTGGTTCGTAGGATTACTCAGCCAACTCACCGCGTACTCCATATACCGGAAGCCTTTGGAAGGTGAGCGTAACTTCCGAAATGTCGGGCATTTGACGGAGTGAGAGAGAGAGAGAGAGAGAGGAGGAGGAGGAGCAATTTTCGAGCTTGTTCAAAGGATGAAAAAAAAATTGTAGCGGTGGGGGTGTGGTAGAAGAGGTTAAGGGTCGGAAGAAGGGTAAATTTGCCGAGAATCACCCTATATGTTTGTACGCAAAGGACCAAGGGCGGGGGAGGGGGGGGGGGGGCGAAACAGGAGATTGTACGATCGTTCGATTCACGGTCGCGATTCCAAAATGTGTTATTGGCTTGCAGCCAATATCGATGATTTACCGAGTGAACTAGACCCTTCGAGCTCTCCTTGGCCCTCCGCATAAACGATCACAGTCTGGTTATTACACTTGGTCCAATCCCTTACCTCTCCGCCGTTCTTCTCTCTCTCTCTCTCTCTCTCTCTCTCCCTCTCTCTCTCTCTCTCTCTCTCTCTCTCTCTCTCTCTCTCTCTCTCTCTCTCTCTCTCTCTCCCTCCTTCTATCTACCTCTCTTATTATTTATACGTATCACGACGCCAACGATATTCCTCTTTTTTTTTCTTTTATTGTTTATTGCACTATCGATGCGTACGTAAAACCACGGCCCCTTTCGCTTCCCCTACTTCGATCGCTGTAGTTCTATATGTCTGAAAAGGACGTTTCGTGGCTGCGATATGAAAAATTTGTCCTCGATATAAGCGTTTGTGTATTCTCGCGATAAGGCTGCAAAACGATTTTCGACAGGGAGGTTCGACAGAAATAAAAAAAAAAAACATTTTTTCACTCTAACCAAACATTTGAATATTCTTGGAACGATGCTGTGATTATTTTTCACACACAATATTTCGTTTGTTTTTAGGCTGTTTACAAACATTTTGGAAAAATCAGTCATCGGAATTGGACTTCGATGAATTTATTTGATGGCTCATACACTTTTTTCTCACAACATCTTTTTTTTTTCATATAAAAAAGATGTATTTTTTTTTATTCAGGTCCTTTTGATTCATAAAATAGCAATGAATGTTTTTTTTCCATTCTTGATTCCAATTCGAACTATTTTTCATTCTGAGGCTTTGTACCTTTAAAAAAAAGTATAGTTTTCTACTTTATTTACTTAAATAATGTACAAACATCTTGAGAATGATATGCAAAAGTTATTTTAGGTGGCCATATCTTAAAGATTTCATGTAGAAAAATGGTCAAAAAATTTTAAGGCATGTTACTGTTCATGACGATGAAAAATTCGATTTTTTTTTAAACATAATTTGCATCCTTAAAGTCTTTAGAACACGTGGGTAAAAGGATATTTTCATATCTAAAGTATTTTAGAATTTACAGCCTAAACGTTGAACTTTAAATGCGTTTTTCTGGAAACAGCATTTTTCAGCGCGCGGATAAACCGAGTCACTTGAATCTCTGCGAAATTGAAAGGGAATTTATGCGGGGCGATCAGGAAGTGTTTTTCGTTAAAAATTAATTTCGAAATATTGTTTTCGTCCGTTGAAGAAAAAAAATTCGCGCAAAAAAATGGAGTTTTTGTTTTCAAACGTCTGCCATTTTGTTATCCAGGGGTTTTTCAGAAAACAAAAAATGATAAGGCCCCTCAAATTTAGTCTAGTTTAATCATTTTTAATCCGTTTTTGATTCGGATGAACTGGCATGGCTGTGGACCGCCCCGCGCAGAGCAAAACACGCCGTGCATCGCTTTATTTGACGGGAATTGCGGCCACCATTTTGCATTGAAAAAAATAAAATTGGAACTTACTCTCCATTGATAGAAGAATAAAACACGTTGAAACCCATTTCCAAAAGTATTTATTTTACATAAAAAAAAAATGCCAAAGTTCGTGCATTTTTCATGCCTCGCGATGTTAACCTGCGCTTATACGCGTTATTCTTGAAACCATGTTTTCAAAGTCGGGTGCAGCCCCTACAATTTTCAACTGATTGACTTCAAATTTCAATTGTAGCTTGTCAGACAAATTTTATAGCGCAGTACGCACGATTTTTACGCTCGATTAATAATTACCGTTTTTATAAACAAATTGAGGCCGTTTTTTCGTCGAAAATGTGACTTTTTCTACAAAATGGTGCCAAATTTGCAGAAATCAATGTTTCGTAATAATTTTGTGTACTTCACTAGCAAAATTCATGTAGATTACGAAAAAAAATAATAATTTTTTGTTCTAGGTGCTCATGTTTCCAATGAGTCCGCCCGTGGAGGGTCCAAAAAAAGGCGTTCTCTTTCTACCGACCACTGGTTCGGCATTTTAATTTTTTTTGGAAAATTAATAATTGACTTGAGTACCTACTGATATGTAAAATAAACTCTCCAAACCTTGTTGTTATTGCTTTACTAGTATTGAAAAAAAAAATCCCAAAATCCTTGTTTTCCGATCATCCAAAAGTACATAAGGCCTTAAGGCCGGATCCTGAATTAGAAGGTCCAAAAAATCGATTTTTTTTAAATTGTTTAAATCTATTCCTGATGTATCTAAGAATGTCTAGACAAAGTTTTATAGCCCAATTCGAAATATTTCCAAAGATACAGCACTGAACGTAGTGGAGTGTCGAGCAGGTATACGGGCGCTCTCGGGCAGTTAGGGCGCGCGCTCCCTACCTTCGGGAGCCCGTTTTCTCGAGTTTTCGTTTTTACGATTTTTCTAATTTGGCGTACCTGATTACAAAAAAACTAGAAGTCCAATCGAAACAAACCAAAGCTTGTTCGCTTCAGTATCGTTTTCTTTTTTATTTGAACTAAAAACATTGTCGAAAAAAAATTCTTAACAATTTTTTTAGCAAGTTGAAATAATTTTTTTTTTCACAAAAAGCACATTTTCTACTTCAAACCCGAAAAAACATTCAAATTTCAAAAAAAATTTCGTTTTTTTTAGTTCATATAGAAGAAAAATATGTCACAATTAAAATGGTTTTTGGTTTTTTTGTTTCAGATGAAAATTACGAGCTCCATTTGTCACGCCGCATGGAAACAGCAGTGGCACGAATGTGCATAAAAATCGGTTGCCTGTTGATATTTTTCTTTAAAAAAAATTGTTTTCTTATGTTCAGACATGTAATAAAATAATCTGAAAATTTCGCTAAACTTGCTTCTTTTTTTACCCGAAAAAAATTCCTCAAAATATCGATTTTTCGAACCGGCTAATTCAGGATCCCGCCTTAAAGAGGATCGATGAAAACCAAACGACGATCGCCATTAATTTTCATCCATGTTTGCACCGCCCTTCCCTCTTTCAATCAAACCTGAACACATTCCATTTGCAAAGTATTGCAAAAAAAATGGAATGAAAAATTACGAGGAGAACAAAAGTAGAAATTTTCACCTGGCCAGTTCTCGTTGCAAATGATGAACCCGTGCACGTGCTCTTTCTGCCTCGGCGGTGGCCTCTCGTACACGACCCTCGGCCTCCATTCGTAATCGTCTCTCTCGTTCCACATCTCGTTGTGTCGCCTCCCTCTGATGTTTCATAAAACAAAAAAGACAAAAAGCACGGTTAACTTTGAGACTTGGTATATTGCGCCCTTGAAGTTAATTCATTCCCTTTGGCATTTTGATTTTCTTCAAAGAAATTCCATACGTTTCGTAAATGGAAAAAATCGTCATCATCGCCGCGTCGCTGGGATGTTTCCGTTTGTCTGTTTTATCGTGTTCGTATATATCCTGCCGTTACTACTGGCAGCATTATTAGCCGAACCGAATGCGAGACACACACTGTGTCGTTTTGTGTCGCCGGGATTAGGGCACGTACACACGTACACACGGAAAAGCTTCAACATTTACCCTTGGCTTTTCAGAGTCGAAAACACACGAGAGAGCTTTCCCTCTCGTTCAACATTCCGAGTTTATCGAACGAGCTATATTGCATATACGGGTCGTTTTATGTTGAAGTAACTTTTGCCTGTGGCATCCTTCGCGTGCACTTTAGGAGTTGATCCAGAGAGGAGATAAACAAAGAGAGAAAATAAGTAAGAAATAAAGAAAGACGGTAGAGTGTCTTATATCTCAGACACGGTGATAGAACGACTTAGAGTAAGAAGGGTAAGAATTGGTGATTAATAAAATACAGTTGAACCTCGATTATCCGAACCAATTGGGACTGAAGATGGTTTGGGTAATCAAAAGTTCGCACAATCGAAACGTATTTTTTTTTTCTGAAGGGTTGATATGCAACAAAAATTGAAATAAATAAATATATATATATATATATATATATATATATATCTATATATATACACCCTTGGCCAAAAGTTTGGGGCACCCTGCAATTTTTCTTTCCGGACAAAAAATTGAATATCTCGGCCAAAAAAAATCGGAAACCAATTTACCAAACGGGGTTTTGAGGAGAGTAAAATCAGCTTCAATTTGCTTTTTTAATTTTATTTTTTCTTTTTTTTTTGTACCCGGTACGTCATTTTGAAAATGACGGTTTTTCACGATTTTCGCACCTCGCAAAGTCGTTCGCTGGACTTCGGAAAAATAGAAATCCCGCTATTTAGTGAAATGATCTTCGAAAAGGGAAGTATTAGCTTTAGTTTCGTTTTTTTTTTTTAATTTGCAATTTTTTTTCGCAGAGAAATTTAGTTTTTCTTAAAAAAACGGCAGGTTTCCGTAAAGCCGGCATCGTGCAGCGTATCGTGAAAACTATGAGGTTGAGAATATTTGTCCTAAAGACTAAAAAGTTTTGTTTTGTTATTTTGGAGTTGTTAAATTTTTTTCAGATTTTTTTGGCAACATTCTTTTTTGTCGCTAGTTTTGGTTGATCGTCGACGATTAATCTAACTAATTTATTACCGTTACTTTGAAACGAAGATGTTTTAAGAGAAATATTAAGAAGAGAAAAGCTACTGACATCTTTGGCCACAAATATTGGGCACCCCTATAAAATATTGATATTTTCAAAAGTACATAAAGCTATTATAGTTGTGTTGCACTAAAGCTAAGTTTGCATCATCAAATATAAAATTAAACAACAAGGAACCACTTTGAGTGAAGCGGTGTAGGAAAGCTCCCTACTCTTCGCCATTTTCGAAAACAAGGAATCGCGCTGTATTAATGAAATCGGAGAAAAGTCTACTCTGAGATGAGCAGATAAAGACGGGTAAAAGCTTTTGTGGCAATTTAAAAAATGCACATGTTGAGTAATTTTACGATCCAGATGTTTTGCAATTCACTCAAAGTGGTTCTTTATTGTTTAATTTTATATTTGATGATGCGAACTTAGCTTTAGTGCAACACAACTATAATAGCTTTATGTACTTTTGAAAATATCAACATTTTATAGGGGTGCCCAATATTTGTGGCCAAAGATGTCAGTAGCATTTCTCTTCTTGATATTCCCCTTAAAATATCTTCGTTTCAAAGTAACGGCAATAAATTAGTTAGATTAATCGTCGAAGATCAACCAAAACTAGCGATAAAAAAGAATGTTGCAAAAAAAATCTGAAAAAAATTTAACAACTCCAAAATAACAAAACAAAACTTTTTAGTCTTTAGGACAAATATTCTCAATCTCATAGTTTTCACGATATGCTGCACGATGCCGGCTTTACGGAAACCTGCCGTTTTTTTTAAGAAAAGCTAAATTTCTCTGCGAAAAAAAATTGTAAAATTAAAAAAAAAACGAAACTAAAGCTAACACTTCCCTTTTCGAAGATCATTTCACTAAATAGCGAGATTTCTATTTTTCCGAAGTCCAGCGAACGACTTTGCGAGGTGCGAAAATCGTGAAAAACCGTCATTTTCAAACTGGCGTACCGGGCACAAAAAAAATCGAAAAAATAAAATTAAAAAAGCAAATTAAAGCTGACTTTACTCTTTTCAAAACCCCGTTTGGTAAATTGGTTTCCAATTTTTTTTGGCCGAGATATTCAATTTTTTGTCCGGAAAGAAAAATTGCAGGGTGCCCCAAACTTTTGGCCAAGGGTGTATATATTTACATATACTTTATTTCTTACTTCTTTTCTCTCCTTGTTTATCTATAAAATATATATAAATTTTTCTATATATATATATTTATTTCATTTTCTTGGTGTATATCATCCCTTCAGAAAAAAAATTACGTTTCGATTATCCGAACTTTTTATTAGCAAGTTGAAGGTTAGCACTTTTATACTACTACAGTACAACCTCGATTACCAAACCTCAATCATGCGCATTCGATGTTTAAAAGAGGTTATATATATATATATATATATATATATATCTTCCGAATTTCATTGAGATAAGAGCAGGGAATTCGATTTTCCTATACAAATTTCAACACCCCATTGCACCCCTAATTATGGGTTGTTTTTAAAAATTCTAAAATATGCTCCATTATTTGTTTTGAAGAATATTTATACCAAGTTTGAAGTTGATACACGCAAGGAATACAATTTTCCATACAAACTTTTACACCCCGTTTCACCCCCTTAAGAGATGATTTTTGCAATAGTCCATTGTCTATCAAGGAGGCAAAGTGGGACTTTTACGACAAGTATGATGTTTTCAGTACGAATCGTAAAAGTCCCTGCCTCCACGGTGCACACGAGTATTTATATAACAAAACCATTTTTTCCGAGCTTTTGTACTGTTAAATACATATTTTTGTAAGCATGTGCAGAAGCTGTATTGTATACGGAACCCTGATAACCACGTACTGCTTATGTACCGCTCTGGTGGAATACGCCGTACCAGTAAGATACAATTTTTGAATCGTACGCTTGGTTATCTGGGGCAGCGGTATTGCACACGAAAGCTGTTTCGCGCGCGCCGAGGGGGCGGAGGGGGCGGACCCCCCCCCCTCCCGTAAGACACCAAACGTAGTTCTTAAATGTATCAGCTTATTTAAATGTACTATCTTATTCATAATTTTTGTGGCGGTGTCATGTGAAAGTGAGGTTATGTTCCTTGCAGTAAATAAGTCCTCAACGTACATAATTCCTCGAGCTAACGAATGATGGCTGTTCTACAACGGCGTTCAATGACCGTAAGTGTGAGAAATGCGCACGCGCGGATTTTTAAGTTCTAGGACGTAAAAGACTCTCTTTTACGTACCGTTTACATACACGAAAAAATGAGGAAAACATGGTTGTGTTATATAAAATCCTTCCTTAAAAACATACCCCCCAAATTGTATGTTTCTATCTTCAACGGTTTAGGGTGTGCGTTGTCTACCTTTCAGTCTGTTCATCACGGAACTGTTTTATATGTATAGATCGACCTCACATTAAATGTCGAGGACAATTCGATCTACTTGTCGATTTTTCGCAACCTACCTATATTCGTAACGAGCGTCCTCACTTTTTTCTTCGATCTATATCGCAAGTATTTTCGGAGTTAAAAATGTTCACATAGATCGCTGCTCGGTGTTCGCAGCGCTTTTTCGCGCGGAGCGCCCCATACGCGAATACACACGCCACGAGGCAGGGTACTTGATGTCTCTACAAAGATATTCGAAATCCAATGATTATGACCGTCCCCTCGTAACAATGCTACTACGCACATGTCTATCCTGGAATTGAGAGTTTTCCGAGCGCCGGAAAAATGAGGCGATAACAATAAAAGAAGAGGAAGAAATTGAGGCTCCGAACGAGGCTCTGCGTTATAGTGACGAGAGACGAAAACTTTACGAAATCTATTTTACGATTCGTCGACACTGAATCAAACGACGCCCCTGTACAAATGGATATACATATATGTATTCGTACATATGCACATATATATACAGGGTGAGGCACATAAAGTGTTACAGAGCAATAGCACTCAAAGTATTGATCATATTCAAAAATGTTTCAGACAAAAGTTTCAGTGTTCGAGAAGGCCGTCATACTGGACCACCCTATTTTTTTATCGGTGGAGGCGCTGAAGCTACGTCAAGGTCAACTCCACTTTTTTAAATGGAACCATGTATTTTTTTTCGCCTGACATTATTATCGATTTTAAGACGAATTCAGCGACCTACAACACAAGGTCATTCTAGTCACGCAAAGTAAGAAAATAGTCGAAAAATCGAAAAATATCGGAATAATCACTTTCAAAGGATCCACTAACCTTGGTTTGGGTCTACCTACAGAAGATGCTCGAAGTGATGACCCTCGACTTGTAAGCACTTGTTAATTCGCTGATGAAAAGACCGTCTAACTTCAGCCAACATTTGTGGTGTAATTTCGGTACATGCTCGGCGTATTCTTTCTTTCATGTCGTCAGGCGTGGTAGGTGCTACCGCCATTACGCGTTCTTTGACAAAACCCCATAAAAAGTAATCTGGTGATGTTAGATCTGGCGAACGAGGTGGCCGAGCTACAGGGCCGCCTCGTCCTATCCACTTTTCACCGAAAATCTCATTCATCACTTGTCTGTACCGAAATTACACCACAAATGTTGGCTGAAGCTAGATGGTCTTTTCATCAGCCAATTAACAAGTGCTTACAAGTAGAGGGTCATCGCTTCGAGCATCTTCTGTAGGTAGATCCAAACCAAGGTTAGTGGATCCTTTGAAAGTGATTATTCCGATATTTTTCGATTTTTCGATTTTTCGACTATTTTTATACTTTGCTTGACTAGTGTTGTAGGTCGCTGAATTCGTCTTAAAATCGGTAATAATGTCATCGAAAAAAAAATACATGGTTCCATTTAAAAAAGTGGAGTTGACCTTGACGTAGCTTCAGCGCCTCCACCGATAAAAAAATTGGGTGGTCCAGTATGACGGCCCTTCTCGGCCTTTATTTTCACAATATTTTTTACAGATCATTAATATTAACGGAGACAGTTTGAAAAGTCGTATGACACAAAATATTCTGTCTGTCTGTAGGTTTGACGAACATTGAAAGATAAAGTGTACAAAGAAGTACCAACTACACTTGACGACATGCAACAAAGAATTATTACAGCCTGTGCATCAATAAGTTCTGACGCTGTAAAACTTGCAAGTCAATCAATCGAAAAAAGAATCCAATGTTGCATTGATACTGATGGTCGTCATTTTGAATACTTACTATAAGCGTAGTAATTTTATTTACTACCGAAACTGTAAGTATTATCGCCTTTCTGTACTTTCTATGACCTTCAATGACCTTATGTTATAGGTCGTTGAACTCGTTTTAAGCTCCTCTTTCATGATACAGAAAAAAAAAACATACCGATCCATTTAAAAAAATGGAGTTGACCTTCAAATGTCCGACGTACCACCACCTGCAAAAAAAACTATTATCGCTATCGGATGGCCCCTTTCGTACTGTGCAATTTTATTTCAGCAAATATTTCTGTGAACCTTATAGTTTCGAAGATATCCAAGGTGCTAATAGTTATTGATCTACCCTGTATATAGACATATATTAGTATGTATATATGTATATATAAAAGAATTTTATTTTATCTCTACATATGACTAAAATGTAATTGACTTTGTCTGTTATTTTTTAATTTTTATCAATTTTTTGGGTAGTTCGTTTGAATAAGCCACACCAAGTGGAATTTAATCTTATTTAAAAAATAAAATTGTGTCGGCCTGCCTGCCCGAACGTTGGCGCGCGGGGGCTCAAAGGACGAATTTAAAAATAAAAAAATGTTCACTTCTGCACTATCTATCTGGGAAAAGACGGAAGCAAAAACACCTAAAAGATCAAACACGTGGCGAATAAGTCCTCGAAGACAGAAAAAGGAGAAACATTGAGGGATGTTTGGATATACAAACAAACACACACACACACACGCACGCACGCACGCACGCACGCATGCACGCACGCACGCACGCACGCACGCACGCACGCACGCACGCACGCACACACGGGCACACACGCATGCACGCACGCACGCACGCACGCACGCACGCACGCACGCACGCACACACGGGCACACACGCACGCACGCACGCACGCACGCACGCACACACACACACACGAGCACACACGCGCGCACACACACACACACACACACACACACACACACACACACACACACACACACACACACACACACACACATACGAGGGAATAGAAAAAGAAAAGGAGAAAAAATTGCTGCTGTTGCGCGGAAACAAAAAGCTTCGGTCGATCTCTCGCCCTCGCGAGGGACCGAGCAAGAGGGAATTATTCATGAATTTAAATCGAAGTGTTGTTCGCTCCATCGGCAATGATGTGTATGTGTGTTTATGTGTGTGTGTATATATATATATATATATATATATATATATATATACACACAGTTATAAATATGGAAAAGGGTGTTTCGAAGCCGTTATATCTATGTAATAGTAGCTATCAGCACATCTGGTTGCATCGAGGGCGGTCTATATATTTGTTTAAACGAATCTTTGATTGGCCGATCTTTGGGCAGGACAATCCTTGAAATAACTTTTATATAAATATGCGTATATTTACCGAATAGTGATTTTGAAAACATTCGGGTTGGGTATGAGGACGGTTGGCTCCTGTGAGGGTAGTCCTCAAAGTTGAATGCTATCAAAATGATTTCCTCATCATATATAGATATACTGCTTGTTCTTTTTTACTCATAAACACATAAAAGGGAGAAAACTCGCACCCTGCCTAGTGTCGGCAAAACACGGAATAGAAGATGCTTGGATAGCAGTTAAATACATGAGACAATACACGTTTTTTTTTAAAATCATAAACAACATATCACAAACGCGTGGCCCTATCATAAAAAAATCCTTCAAACTCCTGCATTCTTTCTCGCTCGCAAGTCTGCCACAACGATATAATGCGTCGCCGCGATTTTCGACGATATTTTCACGGAGGTTTATTCTCGAAGAGTTCTTGAGGGAATTAGATTTATGGCAGTTTGTGTATTTATTTATTTCGTTAAAGTCCGATTGTGCAGAAATCTTTAGCTCCTTATGCAAATAGCATTTTTTTTCGAAGAGATTGTTGAACATTGTACATAAGACCCTGGCGAGAGTCTGCGCTACTTAAGTCTCAGGAATTCCCACCCACTATTTTCCTCTCTTCATGCAACAAAAATTAAGGCATAAACAAATATACACTTATCTCATGTATTCGATAACGATCTTGTTGTAGAATCTCCTCGTTTTATTCCTTGCCGATATCGCTTTTTATATTGCTCTTTACACTGAGAGAAAAGTGTATAGTATTTACAAAAAACGCGCATGGTAAAAGAGAGTATAGTCGAATTCCCTATAGTTTACTGTCACCGCAATCATAATATGGTTAACAAAACTATAAGCGAAAAGTATAAGTAAACATGCGACTTTGGTGGTGTGTTTGACTAGCTGGTATCTCCGAAATTACTATACACTATTGTAAACGGCTTTACAATATCGATATAGTTAATTCAGCTATATCACAAAATCGGCGTACAAATACTAATGCTGCACTGATTGCAAAGTACATGGTATTTATGAAAGACGCCCACGACAAAAGAGGGGATAGTAAAATCCCGTATAGTTTATTGGCACCGTAATCATAATATGGTTAACACAACTATAAGCGAAAAGTATATCTAAAAATGCAACTTTGGTGGCGTGCTCGACTATCTATTATCCCCGAAATAACTACTAACTATTGTAAAAATATTAATTGAATTAACTATATCGATATTGTAAAGCCTTTCACAGTAGTTAATAGTTACTTCGGGGATACTAGATAATCGAACACACTACCAAAACGGCATGATTAGATAGACGCTTATAGTTGTGTTAACCATATTATGATTGCGGTGTCAATAAACTATAGGGAATTTAACTATGCCCACTTTTACCATGGGCGTTTTTTTAGAAAATACTACGAACATTTTTCTCAGTGAAAGTTTGTACTATTTATATGGTTAACATTAACACTTGTTGAGTATAAATTTTTAAAAGATCTTACGAAAAGTGACTATACGAACACAATTATGGTAATCTAATAGTGAAGACGTAAATCATTTGTGGAACGTGTCAATAAAGTAGAGACAGCGGTAGCACGCTGTGATCGATATAGATATATTAGCGCATTAATTTATCAGTTTTTAAAATTCGATATTTCGAAAACTATTGCGTTGCGCCAAAAATCCATTCAAGCAGTGACATATATTATCAAAAAGACGATCTGTGCAAAATTCTACCTATATCGGAGGTAACAGCTATTCGGAATTGCAGCTGGAATTACTTTTATCTCTTATGCCAAATCTACGATCAAAATAACATAAGTACCCGGTAGCACAGTGGCAGCGTGCGTAGTATAGATAGGTCGTAGGTTCGAATCCATATTCAGGCGAAATATTTTCTCCGATAGAAATCATTTCAGGAGGTCAGGGAATGACAAATTATGATAAACAATCATACAGGTCGTACTCTCAATTGAGAATTTTTTAATTTATGAATATTTTCGGCATTTAGTAGACATACCATTCAATATGGTAAAAATTACTATTTTTTGGTAGTGTAAGGTAATATCCATTTTATGAAAACCTACTAAATATAGTAGGTACGCATACGTTGCGTACAATCAACGTACGCACACGTTGCGAAAGCATACGTTGATTGTTCAATGCTATATAATAATATAGCATTGAACAATCAACGTATGCTTGTAAGATTGTTGGTTGCGGTTAACATATGAGCATAGTTAACACAACTGCTAAAATATCATAAGCAGTACTATATTTTAGGCAGTAACCATGACTATAAAATATTTTTGTCCCCTCAGGGAAATATAAAATATGGTTAAAGTTACCATACATTTGTCTCAGTGTATCCGATCCTCTATCTTGGGTCTAATTGGTTAACTCGATTTTGACAGTCATGCGTTTGACATCGAACAATCTCGTTATGCAGCGTCATTTTGTTTTAATCTTTTGCTGATATTGCTTTTATATTCGGTTTTCATTCGATAATCACTTTTGAGTGAGTAAGTTATTTCGCTTTCCACTTGATTTTGAATGAAATTTGATCGTTCATATATTTTAGCGGAATTTGGCTATTACGATTGGATTTTCATTTAGTAAATATTATTTCCACCTTGCTGCAAATAATATTCTGTAGCAAGAATTTCTGAAAATTTAAACCTTCAGGTATTACTGGATAGATGTTATAAAATTGGCAAAATTCTTGAAAATTTGAGGAATGATAGTTCTTGGTAGAATAATACTACATGAATTATTTGAGAATTTTTCACTAAATAATTTAGTAGTTATAAACATATGA